>CAUYTI010144138.1:0-20745 GCA_963575145.1 Galago senegalensis | reverse complement strand
AGGCGCCCGCCACAACGCCCGGCTATTTTTTGGTTGCAGCCGTCATTGTTGTTTGGCGGGTCCGGGCTGGGGATTCGAACCCGCCACCTTAGGTGTACGTGGCTGGCGCCTTAGCCGGTTGAGCTATAGGTGCCGAGCCTGCTGTGCACTTTTTAAGTGTTCAAGGACCAGGGTCTGTCATTTAAAGAGCACATAGCATCATGCTTGTATATTCTCACTTAGCTCCTGATGATGAGGTTTTTTTTGTTTGTTCGTTCATTTGTTTGTTTGAGACAGAGTCTCAGGTTGTCACCCACAGTAGAGTGCCTAAATGTCACAGCTCACAGCAACCTCAAACTCTTGGGCTCAAGCGACTCTCTTGCCTCAGCCTCCCAAGTAGCTGGGACTACAGCCTCCCACCACAACCCTCGGCTGTGGCAACTTCACAGAGGTTTTAGAGACAAGGTCTCCCTTTGGCTCAGGCTGGTCTCAAACTTGTGAGCTCAGGTGATCCGCCTGCCTTGACGTCCCAGAGTGCTGGGATTACAGGCCTGAGCCACTTCACCTGAACTGATGATGAGTTTTAAAGTATGTATAGTGAAATGTCTCTGATCGTTAACTTTTAAGCAATCAATTCTGCAAAGACAGAAATGACAGCTCATGCAAATATCCGGCTTCATAACGAGCAACCAAACTACTAAGTGTTTAATCAACTTTAAAACAAACAAAAAAAAATAGGCTTCAAAAAATTAACAAGATGTGGCCAAGCACGGTGGCTCATTCCTGTAATCCTAGCATTCTGGGAGGCTGAAACAAGCAGATTGCTGGAGCTCAGGAGTTCAAGACAAGCCTGAACAAGAGTGAGTCCCCATCTCTACTAAAAATAGAAAAACCAGCTGGACACTGTGGTGCATGCCTGTAGTCCCGTCTACTTAGGAGGCTGGGGCAGGAGGATAACTTGAGACCAGGAGTTTGAGGTTGCTGTGAGCTATGATGATGCCACAGCACTCTACCCAGGGCACAAGAGTGAGACTCTCAAAAAAAGGTTACCAGGATGTATGAACAATAATAGAACAGGATTAGAATTGCCTTGAGTAATTATAACTGATAACAACCCAGCTCTTATTTTCTGACTTTATTACTTGCATTGATATTTACTAATGTTTTAGCCTTTAAAGATGGGTTAGACAAACACTGTGTGGCTTTCAGTTCATTTTAGGTCTCTTAGATGGGCCAAATAATTTATTATCCAAACCTAGGCACGTTTTGAAGATGAAAAGAGTCACTAAAAATAATTAACAGTGTTTAGATGACCCAAGTAACCTAAGACTGGCTGGGCAAATCAGGACATCTGGTCACCCTTCTTATCTCTGGGAGAAAGCAAACCAGAGTTTGGTGGAGGATTATTAGGGTTTTCTCTTCTCCCCACTAACCTTTACTGGGTCTTTTAACAGTGGCAGATCTTGTACCTTTTTCTCAAGTCCGTTACTCCTCAGTTTATGGGCCTCCTGGCCTCCTTACCATCCTGGCCACACATCTCAGTCTGGATAATCTCCCGGCTCACCCTGCCTTCCCTGTTTGTTAACATATCCAATCCACGAGGTCACTTTCATTGTCCCTTCTTCTCTTGCAAATCACATTCATTTTGGGTATCACTGCTGACTTAAAGCAAAACCAAACCAAACAGAAAACAGCTCAAGCCCACACCACTCCAGTCTTTCCAATTAATATTCAGCATTTCTGATTGCCTCGATCAAGCTCTTTCTTCACCATCATTTAGGTGCAGTTTTGTTTTGTTTTTTTGAGACAGGCCTTGCTGTCTTGCCCAGGCTGGAGTGCTGTGGTACCATCATAGCTCACTGCAGCCTCTGACTCCTGGGGTCACGTGATCCTCCTGCCTCAGCCTCCCCAGCAGCTGGAACACAGGTGCACACCATTATGCCTGGCTAATTTTTAAATTTTTTTTTTTTTTTTGAGACAGAGTTTCACTATGTCACCCTTGGTAGAGTGCTGTAGTGTCATAGCTCACAGCAACCTCAAACTCTTAGGCTTAAGCAATTCTCTTGCCTCAGCCTCCCAAGTAGCTGGGACTACAGGTGCCCGCCACAATGCCCGGCTATTTTTTGGTTGTAGTTATCATATTGTTTGGCAAGCGCAGGCCGGGTTCGAACCCACCAACTTCGGTGTATGTGGCTGGTACTGTAACCACTGTGCTACGGACACGGAGCCATAATTTTTAAATTTTTTGGTGGAGATGGGGTCTATCTTGCTCAGGCTGAGACAGGCTGACTAATCAGTTTCCTGTTTTGATATAGCTTCTTGTTCTGATATGGTCAAGAGATTACAATTTATCTAATTTCAGCCAATTAAGAACAAGAGCCCCACATCTTGTTGACTGAAAAATCCTGCTCTAGGGAGTAAAAAGACTTCCTTGGAGCCCTGCAGACACAGTTAGACTTCAGCTCCAACTTACAGTAACTTTTTTCTTCATTATAACAGTAAAAATCATGCCCAGGTTTGGAGATTTAAAGTGCTAACACTCCCTACAATATGTGACTATATAAAGCTACTGGGCAGCGGGTAGGAAAACTCCACCTACATATGCTTCCACGTAACCCTTCCCTTTAGAAAACCCATATAGAACTCAATACTAATATGAAACCAATAGATAAACCACCATACGCCCACATGAGAGAAAAACACAATTAAATTCAAGGGGAGGAGTGGAGAGGAGGCAAAGGGAAGAGAGGAGGAGGGAAGGGAATTGACCAGCTCTCACCTAACCTGCACAGTGTAAGGGAAGGGTATACAGCACACCCACTGGGTGAGGGCTCAGCTATAACGTGAACTATACCTAAGTAATGCAAACAATGTAACGTAATCATTTGTACCCTAAAAGAAAACACCAAAACAAAACAATTCCCACACTGTCCTCATCCTTGGGGAGCAACCCAAACCTTCCCTTTCTTGCTCCTGGCTCCCTGTGCTCAAGCTAAGTAAACTTCTTTGCTGCTATGTCTATCTAGTCTCTTGATTTCTATCCTGGGAGAGTCTCAGAACCCAGGAGTATTGATAACAAGGCTGATCTCCAATTCCTGGGCCCAAGCAATCCTCCTGCCTCAGCCTCCCAAAGTGCCAGGGTTACAGGAGTGAACCACTGTGCCCGATGCTATCTTCTGTTTACTGAGTTCTTAAGTCATTTCCTAAATGTGTATGTTGCTTCCTGGTCAATGAGGGTGACTAATCTGCTTTTCCCTGGCTCCCAGATCGCCTGATAGAAGGTTCCATAGTCAGTATTCTTAGTGACTAAACAAATCTTTTGATGGACACAAAATTCCAAGAACTTTTCCTTTTTCTCCTGTATGTAGCACTTTCTTATTGTTCCCTGACATTAGTGGGAATACGGTTAATTGTTATTATTTGCAGATTCCCTATCTGTGAATTCTCTTACGCATCAAAATTTATTTGGAACCCCAGAGAACAATGCTTACAGCACTTGCTGGTCTTTGGTGGGTCTGTGGAAATCTCTGTCACCTGCCGTGTGTGTTCCCAGCAGATAGCTGGGCACCCGCCACAACACCCGGCTTTTGTTGCAGTTTGGCTGGGGCCAGGTTCAGGGCTCGACAAGATGAAGCTGTGCTATTTCAGCTCATACTAGAAGTGTGTGTCTTTTCCATGGCAAATTCAGTATCACATTTTTTCCATTTTTATTGGTGATTTCACTGTCTAAAATGGTTCCCAGGTGTAGAGCTGAGGTGCTCTCTACTGATCCTAAGCATGAGGAGGCTAAAACATGCTTTATGGAGAAAATGCGTCTGTGTGTTAAGCTCCATTCAGGCATGAGACATAGTGGTGTTGATCGTGACTTCAGGGTAAATGGATATATTTGATCCATTTAAACAGAAATGCACATAAAACAAAGTTATGTATTGACTGACAAAAACACTGACCAGAGTCTCATAAGAATCTAACCCTGGGTCTCCTCTGGGAGCAATTGTTCAGTATTTGCTAATTCATTGTTCACAGTGACTTTATAGAACATAAATATTGCAAATAGACTGACTGCACTTGAATTATTTTTTATTATTTTTTTTAAGACAGAGTCTCATTTGTCACCCTTGGTAGAGTGCTATGGTGTCACAGCTCACAGCAACCTCCAGCTCTTGGGCTTAGGTGATTCTCTGGCCTCAGCCTCCCAAGTAGCTGGGACTACAGGAGCCTGCTACAACACCCAGCTATCTTTGGTTGCAGTTTGGGGGCCAGGTTCAAACCCGCCACCTTTAGTATATTGGGCTGGCGCCCTACTCACTGAGCTATAGGTGCTGCCCTGTACTTGAATTCTTTTTTGTTTTTTGGGTTTTTTTGGAGACAGAGTCTTACTTTGCCCTGGCATCATGGTTCACAGCAACCTCAAACTCTTGAGCTCAAGAGATCCTCTTGCCTTAGCCTCCCCAATAGCTGGGACTACAGGTGCCCACCGCAATGCCTGGCTATATTTTATAGACAGGGTCTCACTCTTGCTCAGGCTGGTCTGGAACTCCTTGGCTCAGATGATCCACTCACTTTGGCCTCCCAGAATTCGAGGATTACAGGCATGAGCCACTGTGCCTGGCTGTACTTGAATTCTTAAAACATTGGCTAGAATTGCACAACCTGAAATACTAGAAAGAGTTAATTTGTTCATGAATAATCCATACTGTGGACCCAAATTGTGCTAAACCGAATGATTAATAATCATCAAACACATTTTGCCTATAGTTAACTTTCATTCCATAAATAAATGATGAGCTACAGCACAGTTTGGTGTGGTTCTTACATATGAAGGCATGAGCAAAAAATTCTTAACAGCCTATTTTTGTCAATTATTTCTTATGATGAAAAAAATGTGTTCACAGCCATACCATAAATGTGACAGTGATTTCTCACATGTAGTATATGACATACAGTTAGCTGTACGAAGTATTCTTAGTTCTAAGAAACATCTGGAAAAAATGAAGGAATATGAAATTAATAACTAATTTCATCTTTCTGAAGATCTTTCCAATAGAGTTTTACCCTCTCAGAGAGATTATTGAATTGTTCTAAAATAAATTCCTTTGCAATGTAGAGAATGACGTCACCTAAACAATAAGCTGAGCTCTTTCTCCTGAGAGCAGCAGAAAGGAAATGGGGCTAGAAATCAAGAGCCCCAGTATTTTTTTTTTTTTGAGACAAGGGTCTCCCTCCATGCCCTAGGTAGAGTGCTGTGGCATCACAGCTCACAGAAACCTCAAACTCTTGGGCTTAAGCGAGCCTCTTGCCTCAGCCTCCCAAATAGCTGGGATTACAGGTGCCCACCACAACACCTGGCTAGTTTTTCTATTTTTGGTAGAGAAGGGTGTCTCAGTTTTGCTTGGGCTGATCTTGAACTTCTGAGCTCAGGTGATCCCCACCTCAGCCTCCCAGAGTGCTGGGATTACAGATGTGAGCCACTGTGTATGACCAAGAGCCCAATATTCTATTCCTATCACATCAGGTGGTTCTGATAGAGTTATCCAAGTGCTTCTTTACACTTCTCGGTGGGAAAGAAGAACTACAGTGAATGGGCAACTTCCATGTCAGGGGCACCCACAAAGAATGGCAGAGCGTTTGAACCCGACTGCAAATTTATTTACTGAAGTGGTAAGTGACAGTAACAATTGCAAATATTCACACACACACCCCCAAATGCCAGGCACTATGTTAGGCAGTTTCCATCTGGCAACCCAACTCCCAATAGCTACATGATGGTTTCCAGTTTGGGAGAAGAAAATTGAGAAGAGAGGGACTTATTGCTTAATCATTCTGCTAAGTAGGCCAGGGTGCCCAATTTTGAACAGTATGCTAAGTTCATTTCATGAACTCTAAACACTTTTTTTCCCATGTTGATTTCAGGTCTGATTTCAGCTTTTCACAGTTTTAAAATTCTCAGGTGGTAGTGTAAAGCCTGTGAAGGTTCACAACTCCCATCAAGATAGGAACACTTCCTCTGGCATCTCATAAGTGAGATGGTTACAATAATGACCAGAGTCCTCAGCAGGCCCTCTAGTCCGTTTATGAGACCTGTCTTGGGTTCAAAAGACATTGAGATCTTTGATTCTTTAGCTATGAGTAGCAAATAATAGAATATTACAAATATTACAAGTTGAGAAAAACTGAAGAGCGTAACTGTTCTTTGTTTTGAGACAGAGTCTCACTATGTCACCCTCTGTACAGTGTCATGGCGTCATAGCTCATGGTAACCTCCAACTCTTGGGCCTAAGCAATTCTCTTGCCTTAGCCTCCTAAGTAGCTGGGACTACAGGTGCCCACCACAATGCCGAGCTATTTTTTGTTGTTGTTGCAGTTATTGTTGTTTAGCAGGCCCAGGCTGGGCTTGAACCCACCAACTTCGGTGTATGTGGCCAGTGCCCTATCCATTGAGCTATGGGCGCCAAGCCCTTTTTTTCGTTTTGATATATTTGATCAAAGCCTTTGATGAGATAGAAAAGTAGCTGGTAGATATAAATTTTGAAGTCTGGAGACTCACCGAATTCATTCTGAAGGTGCCTCATCCAACGCAATGCCCATGGAAAGCGGAGCTAAACAACATTGCAGCCCCTAAACTCTGTCCCTCCCAAACACAGGCCACGCTAGGTGGTGCAGCCTGTTCACTTTTCTCAGATATTTCAGTCTCTTATTTCTTATCAAACTGCAGGGTTTTTTTTTCCAAAGAATGAAGGATGTCTTATCATTGATTTATGAATGTGTAAGACATTTCCTTAGGGTAATGTGTTAGAAATGCTTTGCAATAAAAATTATTTAGGATATCTAGTCTTCAAGGGCTTTCTTTTTCCATAATTAGATAAGCAGAACAAGGAGGCAATAGAGACACCTAAAAATAGACCTAGAAATGCAAGGGACATTTTTTTGAGTTGTGGGAAACAAAGATGAGGATCGAAGGGTGGGAAACCCAGGCCGGTCTCCTGATTCTTGACCACATCCTAGACGCGAATCAGTTTATCTTGCTCTAATGTCCCGTGCCCAGATGGCTGGGGTGGGGCTGAGGGAGAAGGGCCTGCATGCTGTCTCAGGCAGCAGAGGGGGCCTCTGGGCATACTGGAGACCAACTGGGCTCACTGCTTCCAAGTGAAGTGTCCCTTGCTGAGTATTTTGTTGTGACCATCAAGTGAAGGAGGGACTGGGTTTTCTGAAGTAGTTCATCCTTGAATCTTTGCTTTATGTAAGGGTACAAGGTACTATAGGCCAGGACACTTTTTTTAAAAAAGCATAAGAAATTCCATCATGTTGTTACAGGAAGCTGACAGTTTCCAAGTGCTGGTTCCGTGCAGTTGGTGGCATACAAAGAATCGCACTTGGGAGTTCTGCCAGTCATACTCACTCTGCTGCCTATGGCTGCAGATGACCTGCCTAATTAGTCTGTTTTTTAATGTGCTTAAGCTCTCTCCTCAGGAAGCTTCCTTCTATCTTGTTTCCCGTGGAGGACTCTGGTTCCCGAGTTTGTTGTGTCCTTTCTTCTGGCTGGAGAATAGAAAAGGAAGGTCTCTTGGGATCCTGGCCTCACCTCACAAACTAACCTCCTGAAAGTCAAGAGCCTTCTTCTGTCTCCTCAGGGCAGCTCCGTGCCAGCAGGCATGGGTCTGGGTCTAGAGCAGTGTTTTTCGACCTTTGTTATCTCATGGCACACTTGAGCCTATGGTTAAACATCCATGGCACACTTAAATTATATTGATTTTTTAAAAAAGAGTAAAAAAAAAGAATATACTTATTGCACTTTGAACTTCATTTTTTTTTTTTGAGACAGAATCTCATTCTGTTGCCCTAGCTAGAGTGCCATGGCATCATACCTAGCTCACAGCATCCTCAAACTCCTGGGCTCAAGGGATCCTCTTGCCTCAGCCTCCCGAGTAGCTGGGTGCCTGCCACAATGACTGGCTAGTTTTTTATTTTTAGTAGAAATGAGGTCTGGCTGTTGCTTAGGCTGATCTCAACTGATCCTCCTGCCTCAGCCTCCCAGAGTGTGAGGATTTCAGGTGTGGCCACAGCCCCCAGCCTGAACTTCTTTTGAAATTAATTTAATTAATGATCTTTAAAATTTTTGCAGCACATCTAAGATCCTCTCAGGGCACACCAGTTGAAAATCACTGGCCTAAAAAGACATGCAATAAACATCGGTTCACTTAATCATCCATTGGGAACTTTAACACCCCTCACTGCACAGGAATGCCCGGAAGCTCTGCAGACACAGGGCCCAGGTCAGTTGGGGCTCAGTTTATTTTTGCACAATGCTTAGCTTGTAACAGATGCTCAGCATAAAATTTATTTAGCCATGAGTGCCATCCACAGCTGATTCAATATGGTATTGTGGTCCTCTCAGTGAAAAGTTGGTCCTCAAAACTTTTGGACAAGTTTCTGGTATAACTTTGATTCAAAAGGAAAAAAAAATAAGGTTTGACTACATCAGTTCAATTCACCTCCAAGTTTGAGAATTACCTGTATCCAAGAGAGGTTACTGTTGCCAGCTGCTAATTGTCCACATGCAGAAGCTGGGTGTTTCCGCCACTTTTCCCCGCCTTCTCTCAATGTCCTTCGTTTCTATGATGTTCCTTCCTATGCCTCTTCATGGACAAAATGGTGTTAGAATAGGGAGGATGGGGAAGCCAGAAATATACAGATTGGGTTACTGAAAGACAGCTTCTTACCCTCTCTTCTGTTTCCCCCCACCAGGGTGGCTCTTTTGAAGGCTGGGATGACTTCAGTCCATTATTTTTGCATGATCTTCCATTTAGAGAGTTCATGGACAGATTATGTCCTTACATGGTATAATGTTCTGTTTGGCTCTTGTGAAGTTTCTACTTAGGAAATTTTCTTCCCTCCATTTGCAAATCAAAGGCCCAACACCACCATCAAAGCTTATTAGAAACAAAAGGAGCCAATGGCTTCATTAAATAGAGAAGGACATTGGCCTGTCAGCTCACAAACACTGCAGTTTACCTGTGCAGGAATTGGGGGGTCAGGGGTGTGGGGGTGGTGGGCGCTATTAGCAGGGCACCTCAGATACATGGTCTCTCAAATGGCCCCAAGAATACAACACGGTAGTGTGGTTTAACATTCTTCCTTGGAGCTACTTCATCCTCCCCCCCAAAATTGGTAGAGATTAGTGTAACTCAGTAATAGGCAGAAAACACGCAAGAAAGTGAAAGGAAAGACAGATGAGTAGCAGATGTCTGAACTGTTAAGAAGCACAGGTGAAATGTGTTGTGAAGTAAATGCTTTTAATACTGGGAAAAAGAGGCTCAGCGCTTGCAGCTCAGCGGTTAGAGCACCGGCCACATGCACCAGCCCTGGTGTGTTCAAACCCAGCCAAAGCCTGCTAAACAAGCAAAAACATAACTGAGTGTTGTGGCAGGTGTCTGTAGTCCCAGGTACTAGGGAGGCTGAGGCAAGAGACTCGCTTGGGCCCAAGAGTTTGAGGTTGCTGTGAGCTGTGATGCCATAGCACTCTACCCAGAGTGACAGCTTGAGACTCTGTCTCAGTTAAAAAAAAAATGAGAGTATCCTAGGCAGGTGGATTGCCTGAGCTCAGCAGTTTGAGACCAGCCTGAGCAAGAGAGATCCTGTCTCTAAAAAAACAGCCAGGTGTTGGCTCGGGGCCTGTAACTCAGTGGCTAGGGCACCAGCCACATACACTGGAGCTGCTGGTGGGTTCGAATCCAGCCTGGGCCTGCCAAACAATGACAACTACAACCAAAAATTAGCCGGGTGTTGTGGCAGGCGCCTGTAGTCCCAGCTACTCGGGAGGCTGAGGCAAGAGAATCACTTAAACCCAAGAGTTTGAGGTTGCTGTGAGTTGTGACGCCACTGCACTCTACTGAGGGCGACATACTGAGACTCTGTCTCAAAAAATATATATATTGGTAGAAAGAGAAAGTTCAGAGTAGGATATCAGAAGCAGAGGCTGTAGCACAGAACAGAGTCTGCGCTGTGCTGCAGAAGCAGTTGGGAAGTGGCGGGCCCGACTTGTACTGTCCCGCTGCTGCCCCCACGTCGACTGGGGAACTGTTACACTGGCGCTAAGTGTCGGGCAAGAAAGAAGAGGACCAGCGCTCATTTTCCCTGGACTCAGGCGCCTAAGTCCGTGAAGGCCGAGGGGCCATGGCCGCGCCTTGCCAGAGCCGAGAAGTTGTCGAGCCCCCAGGGCGCCTCCACCCCGCCCCCCGGGACTGATAAAGATGTCCCTCGCTGACCCCGGAGGCGGCACCCAGGCACCGCGCGAGGACCGCCAGACCAGCCGACTGCGGCCTCTTCCCGAGGGGCCGGGGGCGCGCCCGTCGATAGGTGGGAGGCGGAGTTGCTCCGTTTCTGGGAAGAGACCAAAGGAATGAGTAATTGGAAATTCTGTAACATAGACCCTCATCCCAGACCCTTAGCTCTTTCCACCCCAAACCCCCTGCCGAGAGGCTAGGGGACCGGAGACAGGGAGACGCGGTGGAGCGAGAGTCACGTTTCGGAGAGGGAAGTGAAATAAAAAGGGCGGCACCCGGGGGGACCCGTGCGTCATTGAGGGACCGAGGAGAAGAGAAGGGCGCGCGGGGCTGCAAAAGGAGAAGCGGGAGCGACAAGCCAGAGGGAGCGGCCGCGAAGCGTCAGAGCCTCCTGCCTTCCCGGGCGGCGCCCCGGCCGCCTGCAGCCTCGCGGCCCTCGCCGGGACCCGCAGCCCTCGGGACTCGGCGGGAGGGACGCGCGTGCAGAATGTGGCAGCCGACGCGGCCCCGGCCCCGCGCGCCCTGGCGCTGGGCGCTGGCGCTGCTGGCCTTGGGCGGCGCGGGGCTATGCCACGCCAGCCCGCAGCCCGGGTACCCCGCGCGTCCCAGCGCCAGGAACAAGTAAGTGCGTACCCCTCTGCTCGCCCCAAATCCTGGCGCCCGGGGCTCACACCTACCCCTCAGCCATCCGAAGCTGCCCTGCCAAAAGCGACGAGTGGTTGCCAAGGGTCCTCTGTGGATTCCCCTGGGCGACTCCTCCTCCGGGTGCCCGGCGCCTGGGGCAGAGTTAAGTCCGGGGGCGTGGGGCGCCCAGAGACTCCTGCAGAGCAGGGCGATCTGGAAACTACTCCCAGGAATCTCTTGTCTTTCTTCCCCTCTTTTGCCGGGTAAAGATGCACGTTCTCCAAAAGCGCACCCTCCGGGATATGCTTTGCCAAGCTCCTACCTCCGCTGGTCGGGCGCCCTGACCCTGGTTAGGTCCAGAACGGCTGTATCAGCTGGTCCCCTCCGCCCCAGCCTCATTGTTAGGGTATACTCTCTGCCCTTCTCCCTCTCTCTTTCTCCCCAGGAACTGGTGCGCCTACATCGTGAACAAGAATGTGAGCTGCTCTGTGCTGGAGGGAAGTGAGAGTTTTATTCAGGCTCAGTACAACTGTGCCTGGAACCAGATGCCCTGTCCATCCGCGCTGGTGTAAGTCCTGAAGTAGCGAGCGGGCAGGGCGCGCCCAGGCCGGGGCCGTGGGGGTGGGGTAGGGTTGCAGCGCAGGGCTCCAGCCCTCCTGTAAATCTCTTCCAGATCTGGTGAAAACCCAGCAGCTGAAAAGTTTGCGGGCTGAGCGGGATTCCAGCCACGCCGGGGTATTTAAGAAGCGTGTGCTGACCTGAATGAGCACGGAGGATGCGCATTTGGGAGTCTGGGATAGGAGAGGATGAACAAAGCCCCCACCCCCGCTTCTCTTTTTTTCCTTTCAATTTTGTTACTAACATAAGACAGCTGAACCTAATTAGATCCATATTGTGTGTTCTGGGGCACACAGAAATTCCAAAATGTATACTGCTAAAAACTTCTAAACATAGGATTGGCTGAGAGGATTGGGCAGTTTTCTAAAACAAGTGAGTTTTGTCCATATGTTACCATAAAACTGACCTCTTCCGGTGTTATAGATCTCTAAAAGTCTCAGGAACAATTTGTTTAAAAGTATGTGGGTGTGTGAGTGAGTGCACGTGTGTGTCTAAATTAGATTTGGGGATTCACTAAGGGTTTGCAGAAGAGAATGTTCCTTAAAGACAACAGGAAGAATTAATCATTATTTTACTATAAAGACCTCAACATCTAAAAAAAAAAAGAGGAAGCGGATGCAGTGGAATTCAAATGCCATTAACTACATCACACTGTTCCATTGTCATCAGGCAAGTCTTTGATTTTTGTGTAAGTTAGATTCCAGAAGATGGGCTGATGGGAATAGATGGCCGTTGGGAACACATGTGATGATTGAAGTGAATTGTTTTCCACAAAGAATAAGTTGTTTGTCTTAGAGCACAGTTGTCCTTACAGCAAAGAATAGTCTGCGGGCAGATTTGTCTTTGGCAAAACCAAGGGACAGACTGAAACTTGTTCTCTAGTAAACCTTATTCCAGAGGGCAGTTGGTGGAGAGGTGGCCCCTGCATCCATCCCACCTGGACTGCTGGGCCACTGCAAACAGGATGGGCCATTCCTGCTGGGCAAGAGCAAAGCAAAACAAAAACTTAGATCCCCACTCTAATACACAGAAGAAAAAGCTGACATTGGATGCAAGGATGTCACTCTGAGTTGGATAAATTGTCAGATGCCATACTGTCATCCTACCTGATTCTCTTGAGCAATGGTTTTCAACCTTTTAAATCTCACGGCACACTTGAACCTTAGTTGAACTTCCGTGGCACACTTAAATTATGTTGATCAAAAAAAGAGTGAAAAAAAGAATACACTTACTGTGCTTTGAACTTCTTTTGAAAATAATTTAATTAATGATCTTTAAATTTTTTCGTGCTTCATGACACCCCTAAGATCCTCTGTGCCACAGCACACGGGTTGAAAATCACTGCTTTGGTGGGTAAGATCTCTCAGTCTATGGCCAGTAGTCAGTGGCACCAGAACCAGATAAAAGTTTTATGTGGTAGTAGAGACATGAACCACAAATATTCAGCACAGTTCAAATGAATTCGTTTAAAATTAGAATTAAGGCTCAGTGCCTGTAGCACAGTGGTTATAGCGTCAGCCACATATACCAAGGCAGGCGGGTTCGAAACTGACCTGGGCCAACTGAACAACAGTGACCACTGTGATAAAAAATAGCCAGGCGTTGTGGTGGGTGCTTGTAGTCCCAGCTACTTGGGAGGGTAAGGTAAGAGAATTACTTAAGCCCAAGAGTTTGCAGTGAGCTGTGATGCCACAGCACCCTACTGAGGGTGACATGGTGAGATACTGTCTCAAAAAAAAATTAGAATTGAATTGGGAATATTTGATTCATTTTATATAACAGCTACATTTTGTGCTTTGCTAGACCCTTAATACTTCCTCCTGCGATGGCTCTGATGAATGCAGGAGCCCACATCACCTCTCAGTCCGCAGGTATTATCAGATCATCCCTTTTATGATGTGCTCCTAGGACCTGTAGAAGAGGTGGTTCTTTGGTAACTCACCCTGGAGTAGCTGAGAGGGATTTCTGGGCAGTGTCAGAAGTAGAGGGCTGGAGGTTGGCCAGGATGCTGGAGTTAGAAGTACATTTCTGCAGCTGGGAGAGGCAGGTCTGGGCCACTGGGGAGGCCTAAACATCCTTGAGCAGAGCTGAGTTCTCAGAGCTGAGGAGGGATGGAGGAGGAAGACCCAGGCCAGGAGCGAGAGCAAAGCCAAGATGGTGGCAGAAGAAACCCCAAGGGTTCAGCCAGCAGGAGCATTACTAATGTAGAAAGAGACCCTTTAGGCCAGTGGGGTGCAGATAATAATTTGTGTGAGTTACGGGAGAGGGTTGTGAGGAAACCCAGTTACCCAGCAAGTGATACAGTGTTTGGTAAGAAAAGAGAGACAGCAGCCAGGCAGGTAGAGAAGGAAAGAAAATGCCTATTTCAGGACAGAAGTGAAAAAGCCACAGGGAGAGACTGAAGGTGCTCTGAGACTGAGGAGAAGTCAGCTGGAAGGAGGGGGTTTGATGCAGGTACCTGTACAAATAGGAGGGAGACGTCTACACCGCATCACTGGACCCCCATGGCCTCCGGGGCTGGGAGCCTCACGGTGGGTGCACTGTCAGAGGGCTGAGGCAGACGGTGCTCCCTTCCCATGTGTGAAGAGCCTTAGGTTCCATAGTGTGAATTTGGATATTGTTAGTTCTTTTTTTCTTTAATTTAAAAAATTGTTCCAATTACTATGAGGGTACAAATATGATAAGGTTACAATGTCTGTTGTTCAGTGAGCTCCCTGTTGTAGCTGTGCCCCTCACCCAGGAGGTGTGCCACGTCATACCCTTACAAGGCGCCCCTTAGGTGGTATCACATCCCTCCCCCTCCCTCCTTGCTTTCCCTCCTCCCTCCTCACCCCTCCAGAATTTGGATATTGTTATATGAACCTGAGCAGAGCTGTGCTTCTATGATACACGGGCATTTTAAGTAATCACTTTTCTGACACTATACAGTCCCTTCTTATGTGCCAGGTACCATGTTGGAGCTTTCCATTCCGTGTATTACTTTATTTAGTCATTGTGACAACCCTTCAAGTTGAATAGCATTGTCCCCATTTACCACTGACGGCTCTGACAGGAGCCGCTCCCTCACTGGCCTGTGGTCATGTGACAGTACGCGACTGAGCTGTCCCTGGCCTTTCCAGGCTGCCCTCTGTCCCCGCAGCAGTGGAGAATGCATCAATTTGTTTGTTTCAGTGTGTGCCTTCCACTGTTAAGAACATTTACACTGGGCCGTGCCTATGGCTCAGTGAATAGGGCGCTGGCCCCATATACTGAGGGTGGTGGGTTCGAACCCGACCCTGGCCAAACTTCAACAAAAAATAACCGGGCATTGTGGCAGGCGCCTGTTGTCCCAGCTACTCGAGAGGTTGAGGCAAGAGAATTGCCTAAGCCCAAGAGCTGGAGGTTGCTGTGAGCTGTGATGGGGTAAAAAAGTGAGACTCTGGGTAAAAGGGAAAGGGTAAAAAAGTGAGACTCTGTCTCTAAAAAAAAAAGGAACATTTACATCCTCTTTCATGGAAGGCAGAAGGCAGTACCCACACAGAAGTGCCGAGAATGGTTTGTGTGTGCATGAGTGGCGTGCGTGTGCATGCACATGTGTGCCCTAATTCTTTGTGTGTGTGTTATTTTGCTTCGATGCAAAGGGCTTATCATTTCCTACCCCCATCTCTATGCTGTGCAGTTTGTTTGCTTATTTTCATGAAACACTGGCAGATGTGGTTGTTTGGGTTGCAGACCAGTTGTTTATAGGGTGATCTGCATGTTCTAGACTGTGACTGTTGGGCCAGTGTGTGACCACTTCAGGGCTTCCACGCATGAGCTCAGCACCACCATGACACTCATCTCTAAGGAAGGGTGTTAAAGGCGCACTTCCTGAGGAGCAATTTAAAGCCCCAATGGTTGTGAGTTAGTGATGCCCTTCTTGCATGTGAACAATTGCGTGTTAATAATTCTTGTCTCCTATGAAGATTTGCCATCACTTAGGAGTTTAAGTTAGGAATCTCCCCTCCCTCTTCTCCTTCCCTGTCTCTCTCTCTCTCTCTCTAGTGCACGGCGCCAGATGGGAGGAGGGTTCGGAACCCTCCAGACACAGGACCGATTCCACAGAAAATGCCTTGTCTTCCCTCAGCTAATTCCTGAGGATTAGGAAGGGGGAAGAGGAGGATGGAAGGGGAATTATCCCCTCAAAGTGACAGAGGAGGAACCTGGGTGGGGCAACTGCTCCTGGGCGCTCAATACCCTGTCACTGCATGGTAGGGATTTTCCATGTAGTCCTAATTCTCAAGGTGAACGTCAGGATTTTTTTTTCCCTTCTTGAGATAATTGTCTTCCTTTATACTTCTATATTAAGATTAAGCCAAATCTTGGCCAGGCGTGGTAGCTCACGCCTGTAATCCCAACACTTTGGAAGGCCAAGGCAGGTAAATTACTTGAGCTTAGGAGTTTGAGACCAGCCTGAGCAAGAGCAAGACCCCCTCTCTAAAAAATAGCTAGGTGTTACGGTGGATGCCTATAGTCCCAGCTACTTGGGAGGCCAAGAGAGTCACGTGAGCCCAAGAATTTGAGGTTGCTGTGAACTCTGATGCCAGGGCATTCTACCCAGGGTGACAGAGTTAGACTATCTCAAAAAAAAAAAAAAAAAAAAAGAATGAAGGAAAGCCGAATCTCTTAAAACAGGCGTCCTCAAACTATGGCTCATGGGCCACACGCAGCCCACCTAGGACATTTACCAGCCTGTTGGGTGTTTTTGCCACCACTGCCTGTCCTGCTTAGCAGCTGACTCATCCTGGGGTCCGCAGTCCGGCCCTCCAACGGTCTGAGGGACAGTGAACTGGCCCCCTGTTTAAAAAGTTTGAGGACCCCTATCTTAAAATTTCATTGTGTTGAGGAATTTTGTTCCCAATTAATCATAAAAGGTCCTGGCAGCTGGGCTAGTTTGGTAGCCTCTGCCACCCAGTCTGTCAGGACGGTCCCAGCACATGGCCCATCGGTGCAGAGCAGCAAGTGCATGTGGGAAGGTTCCCTCTTGGTCACAGGCTGCCTGTAGGGACAGATTTTGGAAGACCTGGGAAATGGGAGTGATTTAGAATTCTTCCCATGGGGCATTGGGCAGGTTGACAACTGTGGGGTTGAGGTTGACTTGGGTGATACTATCTCCTGGTAGTGCATCATCATAATATGATGTCATGTGATTATCCATGTGGGTCATATGAAAGTTGAGACAGACTGTGCTATGGTCCATTATTCCACCTCCAGGAAACACACTTGATAGTAACTTTTTTTTCCTCTTTCTTTTTTTTTCTGAGACAGAGTCTTACTTTGCATCATAGCTCGCAGCAACCTCAAACTCTTAGGCTCAAGAGATCCTCTTGCCTCAGTTTTTCATTTTTAGTAGAGACGGGGATCTCACTCTTGCTCAGGCTGGTCTCAAACTCCTAAGCTCAGATAATCCACTCACCTCGGGCTCCCAGACTGCTAGGATTACAGGTGTGAGCCACCGCGCCTGGCTGATGGCGACTTTCTGATTAACTGTGCAAGCTTCGCCTTGCTCTGGTTATCCATGTTGCTGGGAAGGCTTCCTTTGTTTCTGTCCCTGTGGATTTTACGTTCTTGATTTCTGTGTATCTCAAAACTTTTGTAATCACCCACTTATAATGTGGTTGATATAAGGTAGTGTGAGCCCTTTATGTTCATCATCTTCCATCTTGATAGCAACCCCCTGGGGACCTTAGCTCCACTCTACACGGGGCAGGTAGTTGGGAAGTAGCAGAGCCTGCATCCAAATCCAGACCTGAGGTTCTTCCCACTCTACACCCCCTGCCTCCCAGAAGCCCCTCGAGGGTCAAACCCACACCTGGGATGAGCAGCCTGGGTGTGTGTGATGGGGCCGATGGTGGTGTGTCTGGGTGTTGGGCTGGGAGGAAACAGCGCTGTCTCTCTCCTCTTTATTGGGCCAGGCATTGCTTTCTTTCAGGCATCATTCCTGCTTCCAGATAGTCACAAAATCTTCTGCTCAGCCTCACAGTTGTTAGTATTTAACACATTTGGAGGTGTCCTGTCCACAGGGCAGCAGCATAGTTGGCGAGGACATCCCAGGACCTCGGAGGCAGGGCAGGATTATTCTCTGAATGTACTTTGCCTCCTGACTTAGGGCTGAGGTGCTGTAGGGCCTGAATTTTTTTGACACCACAAACTGTCTTGCTCTTATCAGTGTCTACATGACTACCCCGCCCCACCCCCTCTTGGTCTGTGTTGTATCTTGGTGGAATTTTTTTCTTTTTAAATCTCATTAGTTGGGGGAGGGTTTGGGCAGGGAGCCTGTGCAGCTGAGATAAGGCAGGCTGGGCTGTGGCAGGTGCTGGTCCTCTGTGCTGTCCCAGAGCTCCTCTAAGCCGCTCCCCCTGCACCCAGGGAGCAGATGGCCATTCTGCTGAAACAGTGCTTTTCAACCTTTTTTATTTCATAGCACATTTGAAACTATAGTTACATTTCTATGGCACACTTAAATTATGTTGATTTAAAAAAGTAAAAAACAAAAAGAATATACTTACTGTGCTTTGAACCTTTTTTCTAAACTAATTTAATTAACAATCTTTAAAAATTTTTGCAGCACACCTAAGACCCTCTCACAGAATACCAGTGTACCTCAGTGCACTGGTTGAAAATCACTGAGCGGAGAGAAAAGTTGTCTCTTAGGGAGCAATCTCAGCCCAGAAGAGGGGCTTAAAAATAAACAACACAGGGTAGCACCTGTGGCTCAAAGGAGTAAGGTGCCGGCCCCATATGCCAGAGGTGGTGGGTTCAAACCCAGCCCCGGCCAAAAACTGCAAAAAATAAAATAAAATAAATAAACAACATAGAACACTTAAGATTTAGGGGGTGGGGGATGAGGACCTACATCTCCTAAAGTCAATTTGATATTTTCTCCATCTCTAGGAACAGAATTCCATTCAATTCTAAAGTGCCTTTTGTGTATAGCTTTGGGAGAATAATTTTTTCCTTGGGATTTTAAGCAAAAACCTTTCGCAGTCAGTTGGTATTGGAAGTGACTTGAATCGGGTGAGGGAGCCTGGGCTAGCTAGCATCAGGGCTGTCCTGCAGGGCGGCCTTGAATCCCAGGTGCCTGGCTCCTGAGAGCCGCGGCTGTTGGGTTGACGGTCCTTCCTTGGGTCTCCATTGTCATGACCCTTTGTTGCTGTGTCTCATGATGCCTGCCTAGAACCATCAGACCTTCTTTTCAAGTTTCTTATTTCTTCTGCTCCTCTCTCCTTCCGAGGTTCCTGGTAGATGAGACAGTAGAGCCCCTTGATGTTTCCAGAACATTCCCACACCCATTATCTTATTTTATTCTGACAAGTTCAGCCAAATTTGGTAGGGCTGACACTAGGGTCTTGGAAAAGCAACTTTTGTGTTTGTGGGCTACATTTTCTTATTTTAGAGAACAGTTAAGAGGATTCAAATAGAGGTTATGTCCTTAAGAAAAAGAGTTTGCTTCTTGTTAAAACCTGTTTTATTCCCATTAACTGGCCTTCTTCCATTGATGTAGTCCAGCTTGCGTAAAATTCTTGAGGTAGCCAGAAAAGGGAGTGTGGGCAGAGCAGGCCGTAGAGAACTGGTGACCGATGGGAGGCTTGGGGGGAGGTATCCCCGTGGGAGCTCCATCGAAGCTGGGTGGGCTGGCCAGTGTGTTCTGCAAGAGGAGATAGAAAACTTGGTGTCTAGCCTGAACTTTCCTGCCACAGAGCTGTGTGACCTTGGGCAAGTCACTTGACCTCTCTGAACCACATTTCTCTCATGTCTGTGTGATAGCATTGCCAGGAGGAGGCCCAGACTTTTAAAACCTGCGCTATCACACTGAGTAAGACATGCCTGGCAGGAGTATCTGGGGAACACTCACAGCTCTGTTTGTTTGGAATGTTGTTGCCTCATGGGTGCTCTTATCTTTGAAAGCTTTAGACTGGGAGTTAATGCTTAGTGACATACATGTTGGAGAAAGGCTGAAATGCCGAGTAAAATAGCTACATTTAGTGAAAGAAGGTAATAATTAAGAAGACATATCTAAGATTAACTTTAAAAAATTAAGTGAAATCAACTGGGGCAATGATATACGCCTATAGACCCAGCTACTCGGGAGGCTGAGATAGGAGGATCATTTGAGTCCAGGAGTTTAAAACCAGCCTGGGCAGCATCATGAGATCTTGTTTCTTAAAAAAAAAAATTAAGTGAAACTCAAGAGATTGCCTTGGATGCCTAGCCAGCGGTACAGTTTCTTTAGAGAATGCTCATAAGTGGTTCTGGTTGATTTAAAATCAACACTGCAGTTGACCCTGGGTATTTGTGGCCTGCTTTGTGGGTGTCTGCCTATAGTCAGCAATAGAGCTGTGATTTTCAGCCGCGTGCCATGGCACTCTGGAGTGCCTTGAAGTGTGCCACAAAATTTTTTTTTAAATCATTAAATGAATTTTTTTTGGAAGAAGTTCAAAGCATAGTAAGTCTATTCTTTTTTTTTTTTTTAACTTGTTTTTGATCAGCATAATTTAAGTGTGCCAGGGAAGTTTAACCATAGGTTCAAGTGTGCTGTGAGATAAAATAGGTTGAAAGACACTGCAGTGGAGACTGGTCAGGCTGGGTGGTGGATGCTGCTGTGAGGGGTGGTGAACTTGTGCTGACGCCCCTGGTGATCTTTCTTCACTCAGCTACTAACGTGATGCTTTAGTTCTTTACTTTTAGAATAAAAACCCTTGGGCTGGGCGCAGTAGCTCATGCCTGTCATCCTAGCACTCTGGGAGGCTGAGGCAGGTGGATTGCCTGAGTTTACAAGTTTGAGACCAGCCTGAGCTAGAGTGAGAATCCGTCTCTAAAAATAGCTGGGTGTTGTGTCAGGCACCTGTATATAGTTCCAGCTACTTGAGAGGCTGAGGCAAGAGAATCGCTTAAGCCCAAGAGTTTGAGGTTGCTGTGAGCTATGATGCCATAGCACTCTAATGAGGGCAACAAAGTGAGAGTCTGTCTCCAAAATAAAATAAAATAAAATAAAAATCCTCTTCCTTATGTTGATAATATTAAGATGCTTCTAAAATTTGCTGAGTGTGACAATATGGTAGGTACTGCAGCTGGGTTACATCCTGGTTCTTTTTTTTTTAGATGGAGCCTCAAGCTATCCCCCTGGGTGGAGTGCCATGGCATCACAGCTCACAGCAACCTCCAACTCCTGGGCTCAAGCGAGTCTCCTGCCTCAGCCTCCCAAGTAGCTGGGACTACAGGC
>CAUYTI010144135.1:0-11777 GCA_963575145.1 Galago senegalensis | reverse complement strand
TGGCTCGGCGCCTATAGCTCAACCAGCTAAGGCGCCAGCCACATACACCTAAGGTGGCGGGTTCGAATCCCCAGCCCGGACCCGCCAAACAACAATGACGGCTGCAACCAAAAAATAGCCGGGCATTGTGGCGGGCGCCTGTGGTCCCAGCTATTTGGGAGGCGGAGGCAGGAGACTCGCTAGAGCCCAGGAGTTGGAGGTTGCTGTGAGCTGTAATGCCACGGCACTCTATCCAGGGGGACAGCTTGAAGCTCTGTCTCAAAAAAAAAAAAAAAGATGTATCCATTGTCAACCAAGTTGTAACCCTGTCAACGGCAACATTCCTTGTACCCCTTGCTTGCTTAAGCTATGCAAAAATGATGAGAAAAAATACTATAGAAAAATAGTGGGCCCTGCACTTAGCCACCGCCTGTCTCCCAGAGCAGCGGCCCCCTGCACAGGTGCAAATAAATCACCAATTAATTGCATCTAAATGAGGTCCGAGTTATCTTTTCAGGTCGTGAAGTTTATTTCACCATTAAAAGGTATATCCTGGTCCATGCACCCTACATAGCTGATCAAACTTAGCAGGAGGAAGAGAAAGGAGGACAGAAGGGATCAACAAACTTTCCTGATGGAAATCCTCTTTCCCTAACACCTAAAATCCTAACACCTCAATATCCATTCAGGCATTCATCAGATTTCATTGCATATACATATACAAAGTGTGATATTTTCAATACAGAATAAACTATGTCCATCTCTTTTAATGTCCTAAGCCTTTAACTAAAATAGAACAAAACAAACCGTTCTAAAACAGTTGTTCTTGGACAGGGGTGATTTTGCCCCAAAGGACATTTGGAAATGTCTGGAGACATTTTCAGTTGTCACCACTAGGGGGCTGCCACTGGCTGCTACCGATGCTGTACCTGCTCACAACAAAGTCAGTGGGACTGAAGTAAAGAAATCCTGCTCTAAAACACAACTGCTCTCATTTTATGAAAGGTCAAAGTCACAGGGGAAAAAGGAGGGAAATATTCCAGAACAGGCATGTTCAATCTAACTTTCTGTAAGGATGAAAATGTTCTGTATCTCTGCTGTTTAATACAGTCGCCCCCAGTTACATATGGCTACCATTACTTGAAATGTAGCCAGTATGACAGAGGAACTGAATTTTAAACTTTAATTTAAATTTTAATTTTGGCTCGGCACCTATAGCTCAACTGGCTAAGGCGCCAGCCACGTACACCTAAGGTGGTGGGTTCGAATCCCCAGTCCGGACCCGCCAAACAACAATGACAGCTGCAACCAAAAAAAAAAAAAAAAAAAAAAGCCGGGCGTTGTGGCGCGCGCCTGTGGTCCCAGCTACTTGGGAGGCGGAGGCAAGAGACTTGCTTGAGCCCAGGAGTTGGAGGTTGCTGTGAGCTGTAATGCCACTGCACTCTACCCAGAGGGACAGCTTGAAGCTCTGTCTCCAAAAAAAAAAAAAAATGTAATTTTAAAAGGCCATATGGGCTAGTGGCTACCATGTTGGGCTATACAGTGTTAAAACAAAGCTGACCAATGGGAAACAATGACTAAATGCAATGTAAGAAAATTAATTGGAACCTGCATGGAAAAATTAGCCATAAACAACACCGTGAGGTCAATAAATGGACATGAACTAGCAGTAGACAAGATTAGGGAATTGTTGTGCTTTTTTTGCAGTGTAGTAAGTTCTCCTTATTTTTAGGACTTGCGGAAGTATTGATGGATAAAATATATTCAGCATGGATGGCACTGACGGAGACTAAGGAACATGACAACTTGATGCAATGTGGCATTCTGGATTGAATTCTGGAACAGATAAAGGACATTGGGGGGGGGAAATCTGTTGAAATCTGAATAAAGTCTGTGGTTTAGTTAATCAGACTATACCAATTCTAATTTCTCAGATTTCATAATGATACTGTTCATTAGGTAAGATGTTAACATTAGGGAAAGCTGGGCCAAGGGTATATGGGAACTCACTGTACTATTTTTGCAACTCTTCTGTAAGTCTAAAATTATCTCAGAATAAAAAAAAAAAAAACTTATCCTAACAGCTAGAGGAAGTTCGTAAGAAAAGCCCCCAATTATTTATATGCTGTCTACAATCTGTGCTCTGGGTCCTGTCTTTCCTTCCTCTTATTCTTACTCCCTAATCACATAGGGCTGCTTTTCAACTGCCACAGGCTCTTTACATATGATGAACACCCACCCCCCTTTCTGGAGACAATCACATCCTTATCAAACCTCTTACTCCCAGCCCTCCCAAACCCAGATTTAGCTTCCTTTCTATAAATCCCATAGCTCTCTTGAATTTTCCTTTCATTATATCCATCACCCTTGTTATTTAGTTACCTGGCTGAGGTCTTCCCTATAAGATGGTAAGCAAGATCCTTGAGGGTAGGTCCATGTTTGCCAGACCCATCACTGTACCAACAGGGCAGACACACATCTCCATATTTGTTGGTTGGTTGGTTTGTGTTTAGAGATAGGGTCTCACTCTGTTGCCCAGGCTGCAGTGCAGTGTCAAGATCACAGCTTACTGCATCCTTAAAATCCTGGGCTCAGCCTTCCAAGATAGAAGGGACTATAGGTACACACCCATGACTCAACAGAACTTTTTATTTTTTTTGTAGAGAAGGGGTCTCACTATGTTACCCAGGCTGGTCTGGAACTGGTCTCAAGTGATGCTCCCACTTCAGCCTCCCAAAGTGCTGAGATTATAGATCTGAACCACTGTGCCTGGACACATCTCCACATGTGAATAAACTTAGGAAAGTACTTAAAAAACTGAAATCATAGTCACGTGCCGACAGTTTCTTACTCATGCATGCAATATTTACTGAGGTACCAGGAAACAATGGTTAACCAAACAGACATAGTCCCTGCTAGACTAACGGGAAAATGAGTCACTGAAAGCAAATTAGTTACAAACTGTAATGCTTGTCAGCATTGTCATCATAGCCCAGACAGATTTCTGCTTTTTATTTTCATTTCTTAAAGCAGACCTCCTCAAAGTCTTTTTTCCTTCAAACACTGACTATCAAAAGCCAAGAGAACTCTTTCCACCCAAGCTGGTCTTCCCAGCCTTCTACAGGTCAGACCTAAGGACACCCTCACACCAGAATAAGAGATTCCCAGTCTCAAGTGGGAAACTTTCATTTTCTAGGCCTCAGTTGGCCCAAGAATGGTCCTCTCAGGCTACCTCCTCAAATTCAGAAAAGTTTGGCTACCTTCTTGGTAAGCCACCATGCACTCAACAAATACCTTTCATGGACGAACTATGTGTCAGGCACTATTCTAGAAGCTGAGAATAAAATCACGAATCAAACACACAACACATCTGTTCTGACAGAACTTAGAATCTGCTGATGAAGACAGGCAATAATAAGATTAATCAGCAAAATATAAAACAATAGAATATTCTTAGTATGCTAAGAGAGAAAATCAAGGTTATTATTAGGTAACATACAGTGTACATCTGATTGTTTGTAGCCTGGAGTGCAGTGAGGTGGGCATTTTCAAGAGAGAATCCAGAGAAGACCTCATGACTTTGGGGTGAAGATGTGAAGGAAAAAAGGAATCAGCCTTAGGGGTATTTGCAGGGAGAACTTTTCAAGGAGAGAAAACCACAAATGCATATTCCTGAGTCAGGAGTGAGCTGGCAACTTCAAGGCCAAGAGGGAGACCATGTGGCTGGAGCTTAGTGCCCAAGGGGGAAGAGGACTGCCAGTCTAGTTTTCCTTATTCCTGGCTGGTCACACAGCCTTGGAGGTCACGATGCCTTTGCCATGAGAGAGAGAGCAACTTCCAGGGAGTTCTTGTAACAGCTCCTCATCAAGGGAGTATCCCACAAGAACAGAGCACGGCCCAACCTTGTTAGTCTTGACCCTGGCAACACACGATAAGTAGGCAATCCATTCCCCATACTTACTAGGCTCTATTGGAGTTCCACAGCCGGCACAGAAAAAATTCTGGGCTGCCACCACGGCGTCCCTCCTGAGTACAGAAAATGGTAATAGTTGCATTTCAGAGAAGGTCGAAGGAATATTTTTCACAAATTGGAAAAAAAAAATGACATCATAATACTTTTCTTGGTATGAGGCTTTAATTTCGTCACTTTTCATTTGGAAAAGAAATAGGTATATTCAACACAATTTTGTAGTTGAAATCACTCTGTCTTTTGAAGCTAGAATTCTTTAAAAGCTTCTGCCGAAACCTAAGCAGAAGTCAGTATCATAAATAATGACTTCACTAAGGGGTTTGTAGGGACTTCTCATTGCCCAGGTGAAAAGTCTTATCTCCAGAGAGAACTGCAGATGCGTTACACAGAGACAGTTCAGGGAGATCAGATACCAAAGGGTGATGCACTTGAAAAGTCCACAAATGGATCCAAAGAAATGTCATGAATAAGAGGCAATGTCGACAAAGCATCAAAGGTGGCTGGTGAATATTCCAGGGGAGCACTTTCTATTGAACTGTGCCACCGTTTTCCATATGATTTGGAATTATTAAGAAAAGTTGTAAAATTTGATTACAGTTCAGGGTCAGCAAGAATGGCCAAGGTAAACATATGCTAAATTTCTGCTGGCCTGCCTTAGAGAGGACTGAGGGAAACCCTAGAGATACCCCACACTAAGGAAAGTGACCTCTAGGATGCCTAGAGGGAGCTCTTCTGCCCAAGCAGCCCCAGAGACATTTCTTGACATTCTCTTACAAAGGAAAATAAAAAACTCAGGATCAGCCCTCACCCTCAACTACTTATACAAAAGGCAGGCCAACCCTAGAGGCGTCATGTTCACCCCCTTCCAAATGAATAGCTGTTACCAACATTATGCATTGGCCAGATTGATCCCCAGGGAAAGGTAAAAGGCCTCAGGCATCTACAATGTCTGTTCTCAGGTGCATCTTTTCTGGTGCAGAGCAGAGAGGAGACAAGATCAAACACTTTTCCACCCATGCAGGGATATCTCCTTAGAGTAACTGATTTGTCCTTCATTCCTTTTTTTTTTTCAAACATTCACCTTATCTTATGTAAAAGGTAGATTCCTAGGCTTTATAATAATGTAACCATTTGCCTTATTACCTGCCCCCCTCCTTCTTCTTTCTATACGCCCTCTTCTCTTAAATACTGAAGTTCTGGGCTCGGCGCCTGTGGCTCAAGTGGCTAAGGCACCAGCCACATACACCTAAGGTAGCGGGTTCGAATCCCCAGCCCGGAACCACCAAACAACAATGATGGCTGCAACCAAAAAATAGCCAGGCATTGTGGCAGGCACCTGTGGTTCCAGCTACTTGGGAGGCAGAGGCAGGAGACTTGCTTGAGCCCAGGTGTTGGAGGTGCTGTTGCTGTGAGCTGTGATACCACAGCACTCTACCCAAGGGGACAGCTTGAGGCTCTGTCTTAAAAAAGAAAAAAAAATACTGAAGTTCTGGGATCCCTCTCTGGAAAGAGCCGTCAGAGATGTGTCTGTGCCTTGTGTTTTTCCCTGAGCACATCTTGAAACTATGGCTTAATAACCCCGCATTGATTAATATCTTTGCCTCAGTCACTTATTTCAGGTTGTCACTCCCAAAAGAAAGATATCGTCTATGAGGCACTTACATGAAATGTATTCAACAGCACTTACCCGTCCCTTCCTGACAGTAGTTTGCATACCAAATTTAATACAAACCAAGAGGAATGGAAAAATTGTACTTGGTTAAAATGTTTGTCTATAATCTTTATAACCAGTCATATACTCTCAGAACAAATTGTAATTAAAGTATTACTTGAAATGTAATACTTTATTTCCTTGGGGGGGTATCATCTGAGTTGTTTTGTCTTTCCGAACTTTTGTTACTTCTTAGACAACATTTTTTATTTATATTCAGTTACATTTTTTAACTAAGAAGCTCTCCTAAAGATTGAACTTTCCCTTTTCAAAATGTATTCATTAATTTTTATTTTGCAATGATGGTACTGGGAAATAAAGTGGTTCTGTGTTTTTCAATTACTGCATACGATTTTTAAGTTTCCATATTAGCTACTTTAAGCCTATTGAGTTTTCAGTTGCTATGTAACATTCTTAATTCATTTGTATAGTTAAATTCTCAACTCGTCGAAACTCAAAAGCTCACGATAAACAAGGTGCCAGCAAAGCTAAGCCAGAAAATACACCCAACTTTCCTTTTCCTAGAACAAATTTTCCTGGCTTCCGCAGCAGATTATTTTCTTCCTTCACCCACTTCCATAGAGAGCGAGATCCGATTTTAGATGGAGGACCGAGCAGCAGCCCATACTTACTTTAGTGGTGGATGAATATTAAATATAATTTGAAATCTGGGGGGAGCCCATTCTTCACTCCCTCTGATCCGAGACTTAAATTGAATCTCCTGTACCACGCTCATGCTGGATTCAAAGTCTTCTTGGACACGCTCTTCATCTACACCCTGATAATACATAAGAGGACTTAGGAACAATTTAAACAAGCACGTTTCCGTCATTTAAATAGGGCTGGGCACAGTGGCTCATGCCTATAATCCTAGCACTCTGGGAGGCTGAGGCAGGGGTGGATCACTGGAGCTCAGGAGTTCAAGACCAGCCTGAACAAGAGTGAGACCCCGTCTCTACTGAAAATAGAAAAATAAGCCAGATGTTGCAGCAGGCGCCTATAGTTCCAGCTACTCTGGAGGCTGAGGCCAGAGGATCGCTTAAGCCCAGAAGTTTGAGGTTGCTATGAACTATGATTCCACAGCACTCTGCCCAGGGAGACAGAGTGACTCTGTCTCAAAAAGAATTTAAAGAAAAGAATGCTCAAGTGTGTTTCCAACATTACAGTTTGCCATGAAAAATTAAGGCTGCATTCAACTGAACTGAAGGACTTGGCGAAAACTCCCCGTGTCTTCAAAGCCCTGTGTGCTTCTAACACAAACCAGCTGAGATCACTTTTCTTAGTAATTTTAGTACATTTATTTCCAGACATTGAATTTATTGTAAGTAGGTCATTCCTGGAATATATTTATAAATAACAGAAGCCTCACCCATGTCGCTCAGCAGACAGACAGATTCTGCCACTCAGAAGCCCTAATCTACCCAGAAGCAGTTCTGTCAAGATCATTCCCTTGCTTATAGCTCTTCTGTGGCTGCTCTCCGACCCACCGCACTTTCCTACTGCCATTTAAAATCCAGACTTATCAAATTAGCATTCTATGTCTCCCACAATGGGACCACTATCATTCAAGTTTTATTTCCATAAAGATCAACCTCCCACACCCCAACAGGTATTATTTAGCCTCTCTGCTCAATAGCACACACCACGCACCTCCCTTGCTGCAGCCCCCTTTTGCTGAGAACACTGTCCCCCACGTTTCTACCTGTCATCTTTCTGGACAGCCTAATACCGAGCTCAAGTTCTGAGATCTCTCAGCAGCCTTTCCAATGTGAAATTATCTTTTATCTGAGGAATGTTGAGTCCTTCTAAATAAGCAGCCCCAGAGAGGCTTTACAATGAGTCAGCAGTCACGTCCCACTTCCTTCCTCTGAACTATATATTTCTCTCCTGAAACAGCCCACTGTTGCCACACTGCCCTGGACACTGTAACCTACCCATCATAAGTTAACAATATCTACCAATCATAAATCAATGTTATTTCTATAAAGCAATAAGAATTCTTGACAAATAACTTTGTATCAGCCTCCTGCCTGTCCCCTCTTTTTGCCTTTAAAAATCTGCTTTGCGACCAGGCCCTGGGTAGGCATGATGGCTCACATCTGTTAATCATAGCACTTTGGGAGGCTAAGGCACTGGGATTGCTTGAGATCAAGAGTGTGAGACCTGCCTGCACAAGCGCACGACCTTATCTGCACAAAAAAAAATTAGCTGGGTGTGATGGTCCTAGTTATCAGTAAGGCTGAGCCAGGAGGATCACTTGTGCCCAGGAGTTTGCAGTGAGCTATGATGATGCCACAGCACTCTAGCCTGGGTGACAGAGAAAGTTCCTATCCAGAAAGAAAGAAAAAAACAGGAAAGAAAGAAAAAGAAAGGGAAAGAAAAGAAAGGGAAGGAAAGGGGCGGGAAGGGGAGGGTTGAGAGGGGAGGGGAAGGAGAAAACTTGCTTGCAGCACAGGCCAAATGAGCTCATAGCCTAGGTTATTTGGGGTCTGATTCTTCTGGGCAGTTGTCCTCACTTTGTATCAAATAAACTCTTTAAATTATATTTTGTGCCTCAGGCTCTTTCTTTTAGGTCACTGTCTGTTCCCCTGATAAAATGAAATACTCCCTGCCCTGTACTTGGAGTACTTGTTTCCAATGCTTATTTTAGCCTTTGGCATGAAATTCCCTGCCCCCAGGCGGCTGCCTGCTCTCAGAGGGCAGTGTGTCCCGCAAGGGAACCAGCCTGCGCTTTCCAATTAGGCAGCCTGGCACAGTGCTTTGCCACTGACCAGCCCTGCTGAGGGGCTGGGCCCATCACTTTACAAATAATAATAGCAGCTACCTAATAGGATGCTTATGAGGATCAAATTGAGAACTGCTGAGCACAGTCCTGGGCACACAATAAGCCCTCAATATGCCAGTTTCATCATTCATTTTGAGTCGCTCCCAACACCCAGCAACCATACAAGGAAACAAATATTTCAAATGAACAGGGCAAGTAAAATGAGAATTTAAGAACTGTTGATTCAATTCAATTAATTTTGATACTTACTACGGAGCCAGCTGCATTCAGAGAACCTGCCAGCTGATAATTAATTACTGATAACATCCAACACTTGCGGAAAACTCGGTACAGCTCTCTGGCTAACAGCTCAGCCGAATTGAAATCTGGCTCATACGTGACACTGAAATGTAAGAGATGCGAAAACTGAAAAACTATACTCACAAAGAGCATGTTCAAAGTCTACCTCTATCCTCCCCACCCTCCAAACTCAGAGGCTGTTGTAAAAGACCACACGCATCAATCACTGCCCAAAATCTTACTTAACACGGTTCCCCTGTGCTCAATAAATCTTTTATTGATTGAGGGTACGAGGACCTGGTGGTGTGGTGAAAAGAACATTGGATCTAGCATCAGAAGACCTTCATTCAAGCCCTACTTCTACTACAAACAGCATTGTGTCCTGACCCACATGCTGTGTGAGTCTTCTTTTCTAGGTCTATAAAATGGGGTTTATAAAAATACACGCTTACGTGGGGGCAGCACCTGTGGCTCAAAGGAGTAGGGCACCGGCCACATATGCTAGAGGTGGTGGGTTCAAACCCAGCCCTGGCCAAAAACCGCAAAAAAAATATATATATATATACACGCTTACCCACATAAAACTTGCCCAGTCTATCCATAAGGATTAAATGAGAATGTATAACCAGGCACAGTGACTCATGCCTCTAATCCTAACACTCTAGGAGGCCAAGGCGGGTGATCACTTGAGATCAACCTGAGTAAGAGGTAGACCCCCATCTCTGCTAAAAATAGAAATAGGCAGGGCACAGTGGCTCATGTCTGTAATCCTAGCACTCTAGGGAGTCAAGGCAGGTGGCTTGCCTGAACTCACAGTTTGAGACCAGCCTGAGCCAGAGTGAGACACCTCCATATCTAAAAATAGCCAGGCACTTTGGCGGCACCTGTAATCCCAGCTACTTGGTAGGTTGAGGTCTATGAGCTATGACACCATGGCACTGTAGCCTGGGGCCACACAGTGAGACTCTATCTCAAAAACAAAAACAAAATAAAAAGAGAGAAAGAGAGAGAGAGAATGTACATAAAATCTTTTATACACTATAAAACTATAAAACACTATGATAGCTGGGCATTGCGGCAGGCGCCTAGAGTCCCAGCTACTTGGGAGGCTGAGGCAAGAGAATCACTTAAGCCCAAGAGTTTGAGGTTGCTGTGAGCTGTGACACCACAGCATTCTATCAAAGGGTGGTATAATGAGATTCTGTCTCAAAAAAAAAAAAAAACCACTACAGAAACTTTGGGGGTAATTATTTCATTTCTAGATGGTAATACTCTAGATTTACTGGAATAAATTGTTGGAACTGGATAGATTTGGCTCCAAATGTCAAGTCCAAGCATTCCCAGTGCCTGAGAGATGACAGCCCCCGGGTCTATGTGTGGGTGCACAAAGAAGACAGTACCTCTTAGAGGAGCTGCGGGAACACCTACAGCTTTCTGTGATATCATTAAACTCTCCAACCTCTGTGGGAAAATAAAGGAAAGAGTAATGAGATCTTTTAGTCTGTTTTACCTAATCATAGTCAATTTTATAAGAAGAACATTTCAGTAAGAGCCAATTACACAGTATTTCTACTGTGTTTCCCCAAAAATAAGACCTACCCCCAAAATAAGCCCTACCAGGATTTCTATGCATTTGTTAAATATAAGCCCTACCCCAATAATAAGACCTAGTGATGGGGTCATGCATTTCGGCATGGAGCGGTAAGGAAGACTGGAATACCTTTTATCTGCCACAGCTCCTTTTTCTGAGCCTTCCACACTTGCACAGGTGCACGTGTGGTAACCTCATTCACAGGCATCCTATTGCACAAGTGCGAACGGTTAGGGGAAAGGAGTTTATGCATCCCTAGCCCCAGCCCCCTCAGCAAGGTTGGCTCCCCCTGTCAGGTTCCAGAAGAAGATGACTTAACTGTATTTGAATAAATGTAGATTGTTGTATTATACTTAATAAAAATAAGACATCCCCTGAAAATAAGCCCTAGTGTGTCTTCTTGAGAAAAATACAAGACACATTATTTTGGGGGAAACACGATATGCTTCAGGTTCTTTTGAGGTCTTATTATGGGCTTATCTTCTAACCAAAGATAGAGGTTCATCTGAAAGTTTCACCAAAATATACTTGACAGGCCAAGGAGAGATTAGACCATAATGAATATTTACTTTTTCATTCAATTCTATCAGTGACAGGAGAGATTAATTATCAAGATATTTGAAACAAGAACATCTTATTTTCTTATGTCGGGGATTGTCATCTGGTTCTGGGAGAAATTTCTGTGAACGCCACTCCAGCATGGTATTGTAGGTGATGCTTGTTAGCACCTATGTGCAGAGGAAAGAGGGAGGCAGCCAGTCATGTCCAACAAGCTGACAAATCTTACCTAAAATAACAAAGTCTTCAAAGTCACATTTGCAGGTCTCTTTCACCGTATCATCGTAAGTAGGTGTCTTGGCCACTGGGCTGACCTGTAACACAGCACAGCCTAGAAAATGGGGAGGAGGTTTTCACCAACAAGAAGAAAAAGAAAAACTGTTCAACCACCTGCAAGATTCCACTTAATAGAAATTGGAAAATGGAAAGGGCTAAAAGTTTACTTTAAAAGAATTAAAAACCTCAGCTTTGAAATTTAAGAATGCAGGGAACTATTTTTGTGTTCTTCTTCCATTCACTATGATGAAAGGCCTGATGAGTATATGGGCATTTATGATAGTAATCTGCCTATTTTTAGATATGTTTGAAGATTTCTGTAACACAATACTTAAAAAAATGAATGGGGAGACAACACATAGTAGAACCTCTGTAAGTGGACCACCCATGGGACTGTAACAAACTGGTCAACATACAGAGGTGATTGACATAAGAAACTAGGTCTTATAGGTCCAGTCCATGAAAATTAGGTCAACTGGCTCGGCGCCTATAGCTCAACCGGCTAAGGCACCAGCCACATACACCTAAGGTGACAGGTTCAAATCCCTAGCCCGGGCCCGCCAAACAACAATGACGGCTGCAACCAAAAAATAGCCGGGCGTTGTGGCGGGCGCCTGTGGTCCCAGCT
>CAUYTI010144133.1:0-27294 GCA_963575145.1 Galago senegalensis | reverse complement strand
TTTTTTTTTTTTTTTTTTTTGAGACAGAGCCTCAAGCTGTCCCCCTGGGTAGAGTGCCGTGGCATTACAGCTCACAGCAACCTCCAACTCCTGGGCTCAAGCGAGTCTCCTGCCTCCACCTCCCAAGTAGCTGGGACCACAACGCCCGGCTATTTTTTGGTTGCAGCCGTCATTGTTGTTTGGCGGGTCCGGGCTGGGGATTCAAACCCGCCACCTTAGGTGTACGTGGCTGGTGCCTTAGCCGGTTGAGCTATAGGCGCGGAGCCACTTCTGTGATTTGAAGTGAGAAAAGGCAGAGTAGAAAATTCTATCTACTCTCTGCCTCCCACCATAAAAGCAGCATGTGTTTGTAGAAATAGTAATTGTGTGCCAGATGCTGGGTTTGCTCTAATTTACATATTATAGTAACCCATTGGGTTAGGTACTAGTACTACCCTGATTTTCTCAGGAGAAACTGAAGCGCAGAGGAAGTGACTGAGCCAGGATTCAAACCCGGGTCTGCCTGGCCTCCAAACCTACTTTTAACCCTTGCTCTATACTGTCTCCTCTTGAATGCAGAGATGATACCTGGTCAAAGTTGGTTACCAGAGAGAAAAATCTGGGCCAGTGACAATAGATTCAGGTGGTGGGATTTGTGTCCCCCCCTCCCCCATTACATTTGTGCAGAAAAAAATTAAAAATTTTAAAACAACAAAAACTATCACCCAGAATTTGCAGCAGAGGGAGAAAGATGAAGGAGGAAATGGGAAAAGTGGGGACAACGTTAATAATGCATGTCCTGGCTTAGAACCAGGAGCTAGAAGGATTGAGGAGCCAGAAGTTAAGCTGGGAGTGTTGGTGGTGGGGGGACCCGTGCGTCAGACGGAGGGTGGGGCGGGCAGGGCTCACTTGGCTTGTGCTTCTCTCACTGCCATTCTTCCTAATTCTTTTTATTACCTGGTGCTTAAGTACATTATCTCCTCAATGTTCACATTCCTCTCATTTTTCAGACTACAGGAAACGATAAAGTTAAAAACAAAGCCTCTCTTTGCTTTCAACCTTGAGCACTATGAGGGAGGGAATCTGACAAATTCTTCCTTGGATCCTAAAGAGGTGTTAGGTTCCCCTCACCTGGGAGGTAGGGAAGCTCTGTTGAATCTATTCTCTCCACTGTCTGGATGTTTTATTTATTTTTTAAAATTTTTTTTGTAGCGACAGAGTCTCACTCTGTCCCCCTTGGTAGAGTGCCGTGGTGTCATAGCTCACAGCAACCTCCAACTTCTGGGCTTAGGCAATTCTCTTGCCTCAGCCTCCCGAGCAGCTGGGAGGCTGAGGCAAGAGAATCGCCTAAGTCCCCCCCACAACAGCTGGGACTACAACACCCGACTTACACTTACAACACTTAGATCGCAACTCCCCCCCACAACAGCTGGGACTACAACACCCAACTATTTTTTTGTTGCAGTTTGGCTGGGGCCAGGTTGGAACCCACCACCCTCGGTATATGGGGCTGGCGCCCTACCCACTGAGCCACAGGTTCTGCCCCCAAGGTGGCTTTATTAAGGAGGAAGTTAGGGTCCTCTGAAAAGATAATTGTTTCTTTTCTTTTTTTTTTTTTTTTTTTTTTTTTGAGACCGAGGCTTGCTCTGTCGCCCTAGGTAGAGTGCTAAGGCATCATCATAGCTCACAGCAACCTCAAACTCTTGGGTTCCAGTGATCCTCAGCCTCTCGAGTATCTAGGACAGGGGTCCTCAAACTTTTTAAACAGGAGGACAGTTCACTGTCCCTCAGATCGTTGGAGGGCCGGACTGCGGGCCCTGGGACAAGTCGGCCGCTAAGCAGGACAGGCAGCGGCAGCAAAAACACGCCGTGGACCAGATAAATGTCTTCAACAGGCCACATGTGGCCTGCGGGCTATAGTTTGAGGACGCCTGATCTAGGACATCAGGTGCCCACCACAATGTCTAACTACTTCTATTTTTAGTAGAGGTGGGGGTCTTGCTCTTGGTCGGGTTGGTCTTGAACTCCTGAGCTCAGGTAATCTGCCTGATTTAGCTTCCCAGAGTGCTAAGATTACAGGCGTGAGCCACTGTACCCCGCCTGAATTGTTTCTTATTAATACTAATACTATCTGTAATAGAAAGGTAGAGCCAGAGGTGGCAGAAAGGAGATGGGGAGAAAGCAGTGAACATGGTACCGTTTATTCAAATATTAAGCCTGCTGGAGCTGAGTCTAGAGCTGACCAAGGTGAGAGCAATTGACTATTCAGGCAACAGTTGCTTAAGACCAGTCCCCACTGAGAAGCATGGCTTCCTGAGAGCTAGCGGGGTAATCAAGCCTTATGCCATTCCCCCAAATATACTAAGAGGTCAAGGGATGTGCCCAAGTCCTGCAGCTTGTGAGGGGCAAAGCTGGGAATCCAACTCATGTTTGTGGGGCTGGGTGCAGAGCCCTAGGGCTTCCTCCGAAGTTCTTCCCTGCAGTGTTCATGACAAATGATTTGAGGTATATTGGAAAGAGTGCCTTCAAAATAGCAGCCAACTGAATAGGGATTATTTAAAATGTGACTCTTTACTCCAGAATGATATTCTCTAACCCTAAGAAACTGTAACTCAGAATCATGAGACACACAATTTTTACAGCTGCAATATGCTCCTTACTGACCACATTGAAATAATTGCTAAGGATCCTTCTCTTTCTTCTGGTAGGAATTATCATTACTTGACATGAGAAGGTCTGTTTGGGTATGTTTCATATTCCCTGTTCTTCCCCTCTGAATGCTACCTGATTTATGGGTTTATTTGATGAACACGTCTGTGATTCCAGGTCATGAGTTACATCTGCTGAGGCTTACCCTGAGATCAAGTCAGGAAAGGGTGTTGCCCTCAAGGAATGGATAGTGTAGACAGCCACCATAATGCCATCTGGGGCGGAGGTTTGAGGCAAGCCCACCTGTGGTACCTGGGAAGGTCAGGGAAGGAGTGACAAGCAGGAATTGACCAGGTAAAGGTTAGTGGAGGCTGGTGCAGTGGGATTGGAGGAGAAAGGCTTTCAGGGTAGGGAAGACATTTGCGAAACCTTGGAGAGATTAGATCGCAAATTAAATTGTTTCAACTTGAAAAAATCATGTAAATCTTATCTGTGCTTTACTTTGGGTTGCTGTGAGAATCAGATCAAACACAATCTAACCCTTGGATATTTCTCTGATAGATGCCTGAAAGTAAGGGGTTTCAGGCCCTTTGAGTGTGAAGATGACACCACTGCTGACCCCTGCCTGGAGATGGGTGAATGTGGGTAAGGATTTGCAGTATGCCGGCCACTACCTTTTTTTGTCTGGCCCTGTCTGAGATAGCTATGCCTCTGTCCACAGATGGGCGGGAAGGCCCAAGGCTAAACTCAAGCGTCCTCACTCATGGGCTCAGGACCTCAGTGTTGGGATGGCCAGGTTTCGGCAAATCCTCCACCTTCCCTGTGGCCAGGGAGAGGTGGCGGCCTTTACATAAAACCATCAGTAAAGTTTCTGGCATAAAAGGACCTTGGAGTCAGTATGTAGTTCCTGGTGAGATTGTGCATTCTTAAATTCCAACAATCATGAAACAATTAGTTTTTACATTTCATGTCAGTTTTGCTAGAATTCAAAAAATGTCTCCTTCTTAAAGCCTCAATTATTTTTCCTTTACGGGTGCTTTAATTTTTTTTTGCCGTTTTTGGCGGGGGCTGGGTTTGAACCCACCACCTCCCGGCATATGGGGCTGGCACCCTACTCCTTTGAGCCACAGGCGCCGCCTTCTTTTTTCCTTGAGACAGAGTATCACTCTGTCATTCTGGGAACAGTGCCCTGGCATGAAAGCTCACAGCAACCTCAAACTCATGGGTTCAAGAGATCCTCTTGCCTCAGCTTCTTGAGTAGCTGGGACTATAGGCATGAGCCACCAGGTCCTGTTAGTTTTTCTAATTTTTTAGTAGGGTTGGAGTCTCACTCTGCTCAGACTGGTCTCTAACTTCCAAGCTCAAGCAATCCACTTGTCTCGGCCTCCCAGAGAGCCAGGATTACAGGTGTGAGCCTGTAATCTGGGCCTGGTGCTTTGATCTTAATAAAACTATATAAATTTATTTAAGTACTGTGTGTTTGTGTGTATGTATGTACACACACACACCGGTTAGGCTCACAGCGCAGCTCCATCACATATTAGGTTTGTGAATGAACTTTTTGAGGCTTAGTTTCCTTTCCTGATATGATGGTTCCCATCTCAGAGGGCATTCAGGGTTGAGATTTTGTTTATAAAGAGCTTAGTGCAGTCCTTGGCACAGCGTTAGCTTCGAATAAATGGTATCTATTATAGGCATAGACAAAAAAAAAAAAAGACTGTGTAAAAGTGTTGGCAGCATTTATCTCCAATGGGTGGGATTACAGTTACAATGAACATCTATTACTTTTATAATTAGAGAAAAGAACAATAAATGTTGTTATTAATTTTTAGATCTAGCTTTGGCTTTGTCAGAAGGAACCTGCAGTTAATGGCAATGTACCAACTCCCAAGTAAGACAAGTCCTCTGGTTTTAAACCAGGACTTTAAAGACAGGCACCCTGCCCACTTCCCCCAACCCCCACCCATCAACTAATAGAGATTATAACAAAGGGAGGGGATATATAGTCAGAAATCTAGAGAAATTTCACCTTCATCCAACCTTGCAGCCCCCCTACCACTGCTGTTTGGAGGGCAGGGGGATTCAGAGAAGGTATCTCTTAAAATAAAGCTTTCTCTCTCTCACTGGGAGTGTGCTCTGGGATCTTGCCTGGAAATTTAACTCCAGGAGTATTTCCAGGAGAGTGACATTTACCCTCTATTGGGCCTTCACTCAGGAATCTCAGTTAGAAAATAAAGCACGCTCGAATGAGTCCACTTCCAGCTGGGGGACTGTGACTGTCCTGGTCTGGCATCTAGAACAATCTGAAGCCCAGGCCCTTGGCTCTGTCGCTGGTCAAGATTTTTGACTGCCAGCTCAGCATGCAGGCAGCAGCAGGAGGTAGAACACACCTGGACTGCACTCCCCCCTCCAATCCTCCCTTTGCTCCAGCTCCTCCTGGGCCATTCCCTGCCAAGCAGGAAGGGGCAGAGTGCCTTGCCCATCTCAGGTCATCTTTGGAACCCTCAGCTGGCTTCTGAGTGCTTGCTTTCTCCTCTTGTGGGGAGTGGGGGGGTGTTGGATATTGCTGCTGGCTGTGGAGTAAAATGCTGCCTCTGTTTGGGAGACAAAGAACACAGTGGCTCCTCCGGTCAGCTGTCTCTTCTGGCCCGCCCCTGGCCTCCCCCCACCCCAGCTTCTGAGCCTCTGGGCGCCTTGTGAGAAGGGCCTTTGGGCCAGGCTGGGAGCTCCTGTGCCACCCGCGTCTTCACTGGAGCTTAAAGGAATATTTTACCTTAAAAGACCCCAAGCAGCTTTTTTGCTGTAGAGATGTTCATTTGCTGGGGTGGGCTGGGCGTGGGGGTGGAAGGGCTGCGGCGGGGGAAGCAGACTAGCCTGGGTTGGTGCCAGAGCGGGGGAGTGTGCACCCCCCCCCCCGCATAACAGTGTGAGTGTGTGTGCACAGCGCATGTGGGAACATAGGAAGGTGTGTGGATGTTTCCCTTGTATGTAAGAACATGGTTGTGAATGTGCTGGAATGGGAAGAAAATTCGCAGAGTATATGAGCACCCATGTGCGAAGTATACGGGTGTCGCTGCAGCGTGTGCGAGTTTTGCACTTGGGTCTGAGGCTGTGCAGAAGTACGCGTGGCTTACCTGGTGTGGGGCCGTGTGTGCGAGCCTGTGTGCTGGCGTGGAGTAATGTGAGCCTAATCGGGAACGCACGAACATGCTGCGTGGGGAGGTCCCGCGTGTGAGTGTGAGCGCGAGAGTGAGGATGTGCGGGAGGGGCTGGCGCCTGCGCGTGGAAGCGGGCGTGCACGCCGCCCCCCGCTGGGCCGGAGCCGGTTGCCATGGGAACGCGCCGCGGCCCGAGTTAATCATTTCCTGTGGAAAGTGTGCGGGAGGGGGGCAGCGGGCGGGCCGAGGAGGCGGCGGCAGCGTGGAGCTGCCTCCCGCCGGCGGGCCGGGCCGGGCGCTGCCGGGCGCTGCGGCGACGCTGGGATCCTGCCTCGGCTAGGCGGGTGAGTCGGGGCCCAGGCGGGCTCGGGCGTGGAGTGGGTACTCGGGCCCCGCCGGTCATGGGCGTTGCGTCCGACCGACCCCGGCAGTGGGACCCCCCTGCTTGGACCTGCTGGGGCGAGGGGAGGGCCGGCCCCTGAGACCCAGCCCCGCGAGGTCCCCCTGGCGCCGTTCCATCGGAGCCAAGGACCTTGCAGCAAGCAAGGCATGGGGCGGTGTGCCCTCTGGGATCCCAGCAGCCCCAGAATCGTTCTGAGGGAGCACAGATCCTACCTACCCTGGAGTGTTAGTCAGTCCCACCCCCCTATTGCAGGGGTCTCCCCCCACCCCATTCCCGTGAACGGTGCTGTTTCGGTTCCTTCCACCATGTCCCTCGGGCAGTTCCTCTTCTCCCTGGCTGGGCCAGGGGTGGGGTATGTCAGTCCTGAGGTTAGGAAGGGAGGGCCTTGGCCAACGGGGAATTGGGCCATTGACAGCCATGGCTGGGTGGGGGGGAGGTGTCTCAAAAGGGAGGGTGAAGCCAGAAGCCACCCCCTTCAGCCCCAACATTGCCAGTTAGAGCAGAACTCTGGCTGGTGCAGTGAAGGGCCTGGTCTGGGGAGATTTTAAAGAGGAAGCTGTATTTAAATTCTAAGTGCCATTAGCCACTCCTCACCTCCCCCCAGAACATCTGTCTCAAGGTTGGGGGTTGTGGTTACTCCTGGGCTTTCACCTTCCCTGGCTTTTCCTCTGCCTGAAGCTCAGTCTGGGTGAGCACTATTCTTGCCCAGACCTACGTATTCTCTATGCCCTTGATAAAGTAGCGGTCTCCTTGGCCAGGGAGAGTCATTTGCTAGGAATGCAGTTTTAGAATATTGGGCCCTGTATTTACAGGGACTGAACTTTAGAGGAACAAGGGCAGTGAGTTCTGCTGTTCATATGGCATCAGGGAGCAGAGAATTTGAAACCTGGGTTGCTCAGGAAGACCCAGGATGTATGACTATGTGCAAGGGAGGTCCTGGCTCCTGTCCAATATTCCCAACCTTCTGCCTTCTCTCCTAGGGGGACCAAGGCCCCCCTCTAGCAGCAGTCTCTGGGAAGCTGTCTAGTCTGTCCCCTGAACTTTGTAATATTTAGGGGATGGGGGGAGTGAGCTGCAGTTCTCTCTTCTCTACCTTCTCTTCCTCTAGCCCCTCTGCATTCATCCACCACTCGAATGAAGTCCCTGAAAAATAATTCTCGAGCTCTTTGCATATGCTAGTCTTGCTCTGAACACTTTATAGAACATGTATTATCTAATCTTTACACTTAATCCTATAAGGTGGCGTTCTCCCCATTTTATAGATGGAGATGATGAGGAACAGAGAGGCACAGTAATTCTCCCAAGGTCACACGTTTAGTCAGTAGTAGAGCCAGGTTTTCTGAACCAGTCCCTCTGCTCTACCACTGAAATCCTGGGTTGGTAGAGGTCCCAGGATATCAGATGCCGGTGCAAACGAGGAGTGAGAGAGTGCTTCTTTCTTGACCCAGAACCCCAGGCTTATTTGAGATTCATTGATACATTTGACCTCACACCCCTCTCGCTGCTAAATTCAGCTGCTTTTTCCTTTTTGGGATCTAGCACACACCCTTCCTCTTTCTTCCTGACATCTTCCTGGCTGCCTCCCAGACTTCCTTTCATGATAGTCACAGAAATATTATCTCCTTCTGTCCCTACCCCTTAAACTTAGCTGATTTCCCCAAAAGTCTTCTCCCTCAACCGTGTAGTCTGCGTTCAATGCCCTGCACCATCTCACCTTTCCAACAGCTGAGTGAGCAGATGGACCTTTCTTCTCCTTTGCCCATTGGGCAGCTGCCCTACAGGGTTGGTCTCGTGCCCAGTGTGGTGCCAGACAGCCTGAAGAGGAGAATGATTGGTCTCTTCCCTGCCACATTGGTCCATCTTAATTTCCTCAGTTCTGGCCCACATCTTTGAGTTAGCCTGTTTCTGTCCTAGTAAAACTGCACCCAGGAGCCCCATCATCTTCCTAGTTGTCTTTTTTAGTCAAAGAAGGAAGGGACTAGCTACTCCCTAGCTGGGAGCCTGGGTTTTGCCAAGGCTGGGTTCTACAAGCATCAGACCCCAGATCTCCTAGTCAGGCCCCTTCTCTTGATTCTTTTTTGCCTCGCAGTGCTTTAGTTATTCATACCCCTCAGTCTCCCCAACATGCACAGATCTCCCCTGTTCTAAACACCACTTCCGCCCTGTCGCATCCTGGCCAAACTTCCCCGAACAGAAGGAAGTGGCTGCTTCCTTCAGCTCCTGCTCCACTCCTTGCACCTCCCAGGCTTTCTGCCCTTCTCCTTCAGGGAGCCCCCAGGGCTTTCTGTCTGTCTCAGCCTCTTCCAGTTGTCCTTATCTCTGTGGCATGGCTCCCTGGGAGCTGAGGATGCTCTCCCTCCTACCCCACTCTCTGGTCACTTTTGAGGACTGTGCATGCGCCTAGTACTCCTGCCACCTCTGACCTTCCTTCTCCAGCTTCCTACCCCCCATAGTGATCTCTGTCCTCACTTGGCTGTCTCTCCTTTTGGCTGTCTTAGCTTTTGGTGATTGCCTCCCCACCTACATGGCATCAGTGGCCCTGTTTAGTTCTGAGTTTCAGTGTCCAGCCTTGATGCCTCTTCTGGGCTGCATGCCAAGCTTTTGTGTGCGTTTGTTTCGGGACATTCAACTCAGCAAGCCATCCCAGAAGACCTGCCATAGGTACACCTCCAGCCTGGCTGCTGTAGGGCTCTCAGATGAATGTGCCCTGCCATCAGGGAGCCATAGTGAGCCACAAGGTGGACACCATTCACTTAGCTATCTATACTGCCTGGCAGAAAGTGGTCATTGATGTGTAGAATGGGGATAGTCCCCTGCAGCTCAGATAGCTCCACTAGGGGGTCACTTGGGTGCCCCCAACTCAATCAAAACCAGAAGCAAACCTCACGTTACTTCTCTAAGCTGAATTCGCTTCTGTAAATGGCATCACTGTCTGAGCGTGGGACAGTAGCTTAATGACCTTAAATGCTCCTTAAGGCAACTTTGCACAGAGTAGGTCCTCAGTGAAGACTTGGGCAGTGGGTGTTCAAACTCTGTTCATTTGTTCAGTTCATGAGGGACGTGTGGGGCTTTCTATCCCCAACTAGTGCCCACCCCTATATCTCCAGGCCACCTGGTGTCTGGCACATACCTCCCACCTCCCGAATCCTGATCAGATTGTGGGGGGTGTTCTGAAGTCTTTGTCTCCCTTCTGCAGGGGAGCTTTGAGGTCACATCTTTCCTGGTCAAAGAGTACCCCTAGCAGGTGCCTGGAAGACAGTAGATATTTATGTGTAATTATTAAATGAAGGTTGAATGCAGCTTTTATCTCAACACCTAGTGCTGTGCCTGCCACTTTCCAGGCACAGAGTGAGGGTCAGGCGAGCACAGGAATGAGCTGACTTTAAGATGACTGGCTGTGTCTCTCCTTCTGTGAAACCTTTGCATTCAGAGCATTAGCTGTTTGGTGGGCAGGACTGGGGTAGAAGAGCCTGGAGCCAGAGGGTTAAACCTGTGGTTAAGTGCAATTAGAAAAATAAGATGTCTCAAAGAAAAAGGATTAGACTTACCGAGGTGCTGCCGACTTGTGGCATTTCCTCCACGTAGGACTGTGACCTGGAAAGTCTTCTTGCTGCCAGGCTCAGGGAGGAAGGGCTCAGGTGCAGGGTCTCCACATGGCACTGGGACATACCTGCCAGGCTCCTTGCCGACTTCTGGGCCTCCCTGTTTGGTAACAAACACCATCAAATGGGGGCGTCTCATCCTGTGACCCTGAGGCTCCTTGGGGACCACACAGCTGGGGCTGCCCCCCTGGGTAGTGGGTGCCCTTCTAGATAGCGGGTCTGCCCTGAGGTGCCAGTCATGTCAAGTTGGTCTCCCCTTGTTCTTTCTGCAGGCTGCCCGGCGCCCGGAGGACACTGCTAAGCCCCGGGCCATGGTCCCCTCTCGCAGGACGTGGAACCTGGGAGCCACGCCCTCGCTGCGGGGCCTGTGGAGAGTGGGCCGGACCCGGGAGCCCGCGCCAGGGATGGCTCGCCCCGCCCCAGCCCCAGCCCCAGCCAGCCCGGCCGCCCGCCCTTTCCCACACACCGGCCCGGGGAGATTGAGAACTGGTGAGTCCGCATTTTTAAAATGCCTCTTTATTTCCCTTCCTTCCTCCAGATACCAGAGATGAGACTGAGGTTTCTCACCAGTTCCTAAACCCGGTCAGAGCTGTCAGGTAATTACAGGGTAACCGGCAGCCCCAGAGCCCGGGCGTGGAGTCGGGCGTCAGTCCCGCCGAGTGCTCCTTCCCCGCGCCCCTGTCTGGACGGAGGCATCTGGGAAGCGGGTTAAACTTTAACACAGGACAGAGAGCAGGGGACAACTTGGTGCTCCCTGTGGGCTGCCGGGAGCTTGTGGGCTCGCCTGTCTCTGCCTGAGGCTGGTAAACAAGGTAGGTGAAGAGGCTGCCTGGCACCCCTACCGCCACTGACACTTGATCCCGCCTGGGCTGGTCCCTGGACTCGTGAGGAGCCAGTGGAGAATGTTTGGAGTGCTGCCGGACTTAGGTGCCATGTGCTCTGTCTTAGGTGCTTCTGTAGAGCTCCTGACAGAAGGTGGGCTGCGAGGGGGTCCCAGAGTCTGGGCCCCCACTGTCCCTGAGACTACTATCAGCACCACCTTGCCTTTCTGGGTCATGTCCCCTGGTGCCATGAACTTGAGAAGTGAGAGGCTGCTCTGATTCCTAATGGGGCTGGGCTGTTGGGTCTAAGGAGCTGCCATGCCCCTTTCTTTCTCGGGCTTGGCATGCACAGGTTGCCCTGGTAATGTTGGGGGACAGGGCTTTCTGTGCAGTGTGTCTTGTTGCTCCTGACCTATGGGCCCAGGGGCTTAGATTACCAGCCTGTCAGAGCTAGCAGAGTCCGTCTGGGCCATTAGGTCCAAGCCTCCTGTTACACAGAAGTGGAAACTGAGACCCAGAGAGGATACATGGCAAACTCCTGGTCATTTCCTCTCTCCCACTACACCTGTGCTGTCAGTGGCAGCCAGAGTGATGCCTTCCAAAGTCTGCTTTGGTGGTTGCCTGGGGCTGGTTGTGCCCTGAACAGCACGGCCAGACTGGGGAGGACCCTGGGGGCCTCTGGGGAGAGCTCGAGCTTTTTGGGTCAGGTAGACCCAGCTGTCTGAAAGGGGCAGAGGATGGTCTATATCCTCCAGGGTTGTCCTAAGGGTTACAAATGTAATGTGAGTATTGCTTTTCTGGTAAAACACTATTTTCCTTTGGAAAGCAAGATGAAAACCCACAAGAAAATGTAAAAGAGAAAATAATCACCTAAGCTAATTACTCAAAATTTTATGACCCACTACATAAATGTGGGTCTAATAAATATTTTGAAGATTTCAAAAATCTTTGAAATCTTTTATCCACTTAAGACAAAAGTCACATGAAATCCTGTGTGTGAGACCCAAGTACAGTGCCTGGCCCTGAGTACGGTCTTAGTCAACTCAGCTGCCCCTAGGCCCCACTGAGCACGCTTGTCCCAGCCTCATTATTGCCACCCTGAGAGGGGTAGGCTGACAGAGGGTCAGTTAGCACTTGGGATTTGAATATTGGCTCCAGGTGACCCTGGGCACACATGGTTAACGCTCCTGGGTTTTGAGTTCTTTGTCCATGTCAGGAAGCACTGCAGGAGAGCTGGGGACTTGCCTTGTGCCTCTGCTCTCTGGGTAGTTGTGAGGAACTGATTGCAATTGTGGTCCTAACGGCCCTTACTATTGGGCACATTGTAGGTGCCTGGCACTGTGTGGGCATTTTGTGTGTCTCGTGCCATTTCATCCTCACCATAGGGCTGTAAGGTTGGATGGTTGTCCCCATTTTACTGACAAGTACACTGAGGATCAAGGACTGTAGGGCCTGGAAAGCACTTGACCCAGCACTCAGGATGTTGTTGTGTCCCAGGCTAATAGCTCTGCAGTTTACCATGTGAGCCTCTGTCTCCCACTCAGCCCTGCAAGGTGTGGTGGGGGCAGGTGAATGGGGCATCCATGCCAGGGTCTGCCCTCTTTCCCACTGGTGAGGGAGGTGGTGTGTAAAGAGGCATGTGGGGATGCACCTTCGGAGACAGCAGAGAGCGGGCCACCCAGCATAGGTTTGGTCTTAATGAAGGCAGGGGAGAAATTGCCACCTAGAGGCAGCCGGAGTAATGAAGCTGCAGCCGCGGTGTACCTCCTCAAAGCTTTGTGCCAGCTGTTTGGCATAGGCTTCCTTCTGCTGCTCTGTTGAGCAAGTGCCAGCTCCAAAAGCCACTGTGAGGAGAGGAGAGCCCCAGGTGGGGTCTTGAGCCCCTTTTGGATGAGGATTTTGGAATGGATTTGGTAAGGAAGGGGTGTAGCCCCTGCCTGATGCCAGGCTTCCCCTCCAAGCAGAGGGTAGGCCTGTGAGGGTGTGTGAGACCCTCCAGGGATTGCCTGGCACTGGGCTAGCCAGGAGTGGATGAGAGCTGAGCTGAGCCTCACTCCTGGCCAGTGAGTGGTCCACGGCTAGTGGTGTGAGTGTCTCACCTATTGCTGTCCTGACGCAGGGCGTGGAAAAGACACCCTGGTCTGTGGTGACGAGGACTCCAGTGCCCGAAGTGCAGTTCGCCCAGCTCTAGCCCAGTGCCGAGCACTTAGTGTGGACTGGACTGGCCCCGGGAGCCCTCGTGGGCTCTACCTGACTGTGCAGGTAAGCACTGGGCCTTGGTTCTCTGAGCTCCAGCACACAGGTTCCTGCCAGGTTCCTGGGGGAAGGAAACACCAAGGGAGAGCTGGGGACCCAGCTTGTACCCATCTGCCAAGCTGGTCACAGCCATCTACCTGTGAGCCTGTGTGGTTGGAGCAATTTGCTTTATTAAGTTATCTCGGGGGAAAATCTCAGAGGAGGTGACAAAAGCTTTTCATCCACACCCTGGCTGAGGTGTTGAAGTGGGAAATATGGGGCCTTGGCTGAGATAAGCTGAGCCTAGAGAAGGTATTGCGAGCACAGGCAGGGTTTAGGGGTAGCTGTTTATCCCCTCTCAAGCATATGAGTCTTTGGGGGCGATACTTCTCTTTCTTTGTTAGAAGTGAGAATCCAAAGCTAGACAGGGCTTCACCAAAACTTGGGTTCTTTTCCCTTATAGGTATCACCACGTGACCTTAAAAAGACAAACTTACATACATATGTGTATTTGGTTGTAGAAATAATAACAAATCACAGCTACTATTTATCAAACTCTGACTTTGTGCCAGGCATCATGTGTCTCTCGTCAGTCCTCATAACAGTTTCAAGACCTGGTGACTGAGGATAGAGAAGGACTGTAGGGCCCAGAAAGCTTTGTAGATGTGGATCTGGAGGCTCAGAGAGGTTAAGCTACTTGCTTCTGGTCACACAGTGAACCGGGATCTGAACCACTACTTAGAACATGGTATAAAGAATTCACACTGGATGAGATACGGTACCTAGCAATTCAGTGCCTCTTATAGATCGCTGTCTTTGAGATATGCACTATTAAGTGTTTGGTGTTTAGCCTTTTATTTTTCCCGTATAACTACTTCATCTATCTCAGTCTTTTAAAGGGCCGCATAATATTCTCCTACAGGGTTTACCACGAATTACTATTTAACCAATCCGCTGTCTTGTTTCTGATGGCAGTGAGCTTCCTCAACAAATATCTGTGTGTTCCTACAGCTGTTAGTGTTGTCTGCATATTCGGGGCAGCATAGGCTCTGCCCATTTTTATTTTTAAGTCTCTATTGCCCTCGGTAGAGTGCCTTGGTGCCATAGCTCACTGCAACCTCAAACTCTTGGGCTCAAGGATCTTCTTGCCTCAGCCTCCCAAGTAGCTGGGACTACAGGCACCTGCCATAATGTCTGGCTAGTTTTTCTGCTCTTAGTAGAGACGGGATCTCACTCTTGCTCAGGCTGGTCTTAAACTCCTTAGTTCAGGCAATCCACCTGCCTCAGCCTCCCAGAGCGCTGGGATTACAGGCATGAGCCACTGTGCTTGGCCTCTGCCCATTTTTAATGGCCACACTGGTTTAGCAGGTATTTGTGAAGTGCCCACTTTGTACCAGTGCTGTGTTAGGTGAAGGTGAAGAAGGCAAAGGGTTGTGAGAGTGTAGCAGAGACACCAGAGCATAACCAAATGGTCATGAATGTCTGAGCACCGATAAACCCAGTGGCAGAGGATGAGGTGCCAGAGTTATCTGGATGCTTTGCCCTCCCCAAGAAAGCTTGTGCGTGAGAGCCCATCATTCCCTCACGTTCTCCTGATGTGCACACACTAATTCTGCCCTTTCTGGGAGTTCCATTTGCACAGAGCCTTGAGGGAACATATACTGATGGTGGGCAGGATGGGCCGTAGGGAACACACATGCCCTCCCAACATGCATGTCCTCTCTAGTGCAGACTTAAGTCCTGACCAGAGTGACACGCCCCTCCCCCCAGCCCCAGTCTGAATAAGGGCCCTGTGATTGATGTTGCTCTGGGGACAGTCTTGTGCTTTGAGGTGTTTTTCGGCTCTTTTCCTGTGGTTGGTTCCTTCCAACCACAGGAAAACTGAACCAAATGGTCCGTCGTTATCAGACGGGTCTGTGAGAATAGCAGGTCTGGTGAGAGAACAGTTAAAGAAACCAGAGGACCGGTGTTTGCTCTGATTTGAGCCACTGGTAGTTAAATTGGGAGGCGGCAGTCAGAAACCCTCAAGTTGGGTGGTGGCTCTGTTCTTGAGTTTTGATTATGGGGTGTTGGGTTGTGGTTACAGCCAAGTCCTGGGGTCAGCAGATCTGCCAAGGATCTCTGAGAAGCTGGGGCCAGCAATCAGCTTCCATGGTCACATCCTGCCAGGCCTCCTAAAACCTCTGTCATGTTTATAGGTGCTTTTGGAGCTAAGGTGGGTCCCAAGCACAGTGACATGACCCAGTAGGCTTGGTGACTTCTCTAGCCCCTATCCTTGTCCACTGATTCAAACCTGAGACCTCCCCATTGAAGCACTCCAGAAATTCCCAACCCCCCGGGGGCCCGTCTGCCCTTCCTGTGGCTTGGCCAGCCGGCTAGAAATAGCATAACCTTTGCTCTGGTCGGCAAATGGAAACTTCCAGCTGCTGCCCTTGCCACTGCCACTGACAAGCCTGCTCGTGATGGTGTGGCAGTTGGTTGAAGGGAGGGAACAAAACAAAGTTGGCGGGAATTTTCCTCCGTCCAAGGGGTGAACTCCCCACCTCCCTTTTTCAGTGGCACGTGGGGTTGGGAGGGAGGGTGTGGCTGGCAGACTAACCAGCCTGCTGATGTCAACTTTCTCATCTTTTCAGTTCTCTTTACTGGGTTTTTGATTATCAAAGTGGAAAAAAGTGAAGCTTACTGGACGAATGTAATGAGAATGGCTACCTTCTGTGGAGTTCTTCTCTTTGCCAGACACTTTCCGAGTAGTTTGCTGAAGTTATCTCAGTTACTCTTCACACAGGCTCCATGAGTCGGGGGCTGTTGAAGCAGGGAAATGCAGCTTCAGGGAAGGGGAGTTGTTGCCCACAGTCACACAGCTAATGTGAGGTCTTTGCACCTCCAGAACATTTTTAAAAGCTAACATTTGTCTTTGTGCTTTGAATTTAGAGGGCACAAAGACAGACAAAACTTGTCTGCAATCTCTTCCCAGATAACCTCTGTTGACATTAATAAAACAAAACACTGTTGACGTTCATAAGGTTAAAAATTCAAATGCCAGGCTCAGCACCCGTAGTACAGTGGTTACGGTGCCAGCCACATACACGGAGGGTGGCGGGTTTGAACCTGGCCTGGACCAGCTAGAACAACAATGACAACTTCAACAAATAGCCAGGCGTTGTGGCGGGTACCTGTAGTCCCAGCTACTTGGGAGACTGAGGCAAGAGAATCGCTTAAGCCCAAGAGTTTGAGGTTGCTGTGAGCTGCGACGCTACAGCACTCTACCAAGGGTGACATAGTAAGACTCTGTCTCAAAAAAAAAACAACCCAAAAAACAAATACCGAAATGGTTCAAAATGAAATGTTAGGCCACCTCCTTTCTCTTGTTCCCACATTCTCTCTGTTGTGAAATTTCTTTGTATTCACAAAAAAAGAACGATGCTTGTCTCTTCCCTTAGCTACTCCACCATCACCCCAGCCTCCCAGAGAGAACACTGTCTCTGTATATCTCCACGCTTTTTCTCCATACCTGTTTTTATTGTTGCACTTTGTGTGTGGTTGGGCCACTTGCCTTGGGCCTCTGTCTGTGTGAACTGCAGGTGACCGACTCTGGTCTCTCCCTGTGCTTATGCACTGTACTGGTCTGCTCTGCCTCAGCCTCCCTGTGTAGGTTCCTCCCTGACCAGGAGATGGGGTCCCCTGGTTGCTGTATAGCCTCCTGGGCCAGGGGAGTGAAGGAGGCAGGGCCCTGCTTGGGTGGACCTGTGTGCAGCCTCTGTGACAATCCTGGGGGTGCCACATAAGGTGGGGGGCTACGTGCCCAGGGGTTGTGGTAGCTGACATTTGATGGATCGCCCTGAGGTTGATATGTGTGTGAGGAGACGGACAGTTGCCTGTGAGTGGTGCGGCTTGTGGGTCTAAAGCAGGCAGGGTGCTCTGCTGGTAACTCCTGCCTCTGGAGCTCCCAGAGATGGCTTGGGCTTCACCTGAGGACTTAGAGTCCTTCTTTGCTGGTGCAGAGGTCTGGCTGCTGAGGGAGGGCAGGAGAAGTGGCCACTGTCATCTTGCTGTGGGATCTGGGGACGTTCTTTTCCAGACCCAGGTAGGCCTCATCATCCCCACCCACACTGTGAAGGACTGGACCTGCTAGGCCCTGGGGTCCTTCCCGTCTTCAGGAGCACACCATCCTCAGGCTTGAGGGATGCCCTCCCCAGTGCAGTCCCCTTCACTCAGGCTTCTGGTTGTGTCTTGGCAGCAGGCCCTGCAGGACAAGGGGTGCAAGAGCAAGAGTCAGGGGACGAAAGAAGAGAAGCTCCTGAAGAGGCAGGCACCGGCCCCCAGGCGGGACCGGGAGGCCCAGGAAGCTGGTGGCACCATGAATGTAGAGAAAACAGGTAAAGGAGGTCTGCCTGCTGACCCAGAACACCCTGGTGAGGGTAGCGCAGGAGGGAGGCTCTTGGTGGAGTCTGAGCTATCCCCAAACTCTGCCCCGCCCAGCTGGAGGGAGTCCAACCAGACTCTGGCTGCCGGAGATGGCACTCAGAGACCTCAGCCTACTGCTTCCGGATCCAAGGACAGTGATGTGTATATAACCTTCTTCTCCTGTGCCATCCTCCTTCCAAAGCCACCAAGGCCCCACCCAGCGATAAGAGGCCTTGGCCAGTGCAGGCTGGCATTGAATTTCCCCACTTTTTGTTTTTCCCAGTGCCTGTCAAAAGCAGGACGAGGATGGCAGCCTCACAGACGCCACTGTCCGCAGAGAGAAGCCTGGTGTCCTCCCTCCTGTCCTGAGCTGGTGGGGTCTGGAGGCCTCTAGCACAGGGCTTTGATTCTCCTGCTTAGAGGCTGAGAACAAGGAATCAGTGGTTCTGCTCTCTTTTGCCAAGCCCTGCCATGGCATCCAGAGGCCGGCAGCTTCTAGAAGGCCTGAGGCCCTTGTACATAGTCTCCCGGATCCATGCTGGGGTCCCCAGTGTAACTGGGCATGAGCACCTCAAGGAGCCCCAGGAGAAGGCCAAGAATGTGTGGAGGAAAAATTTTTGTCACCAAAAGGTTAATTTATGTGTCTGAACTTGTTGAGTGGAAAGAGCTGCTTCCTTCTCTGATGTTGTACCAGAGCCATGTTCACCTATCTGGGCCTGGGATGCTCCTGTCCGACAGCAGGTGTTAGGACCTGGCTAAGGAGTGGGCAGACAGGAAAGGGGGACATTGTCCAGGCAATTAGGTGGGCCTCCAAGGCTCTGGGGGAGAAAGGCAGTTCCAGTTAAGAGCAAGGCTAGCTGGGGCCTGCAGCCTCTTTTGCATGAGGACCCTCTGTCCCCTGTGCCCAAGTGCCCTTCGATCTCACCTCTCCCGTCTTCCCCAGAGTTTGACCACCCTTGTCTTCTTTTTTTTTAAGAGACAGAGTTTTATTTTGTCACCCTCGGTAGAGTGCTGTGGTGTCACAGCTCACAGTAAACTCCAACTCCTAGGCTTAGGCAATTCTCTTGCCTCAGCCTCCCAAGTAGCTGGGACTACAGGCGCCCGCCACAATGCCCGGCTATTTTTTGTTATAGTTTGGCAGAAGCTGGGTTCGAACCTGCTACCCTTGGTATATGGGGCCGGCGCCCTACTCCCTGAGCCACAGGTGCCGCCCTACCCTTGGCTTCTTGAAGATCTTTTCTTCCCCCACAAGCACTCTGCAGACCCCTGTCAGCTGCCCTGTACCTGTACCTGGTGGGGCTAGGGTCAGGGTGAGCCCCATTGGGGGTGGCCTCCTGTGAGACAGGCAGTATCCTGGACAAGACAGGCTCTCTGATGTCTCAGTTCATCCCTGTGGCTGGTTGTGTAACAGTCACCCACACCTGTGCATCCCCACCATTCAGGGTTCCTCTTGGGCAGGGCCTGTTGTCCACATTTCTCGTGGGAACACCCTGCGGCCCCCTCCCACATGTATCTCAAGTGGCAGGACCAGCTCTCGAGCCAGAGGCCAGTGCATTCTCTGCCGCACCACAGCAGTCTGCAGAGGGCTGAGGGCCACGCTGGTCACATGCCGCTCACAGCAGCCCCGTGTGCAGGCCTAGAAGCATCCGTCTGACCTCGCTTTCTCTAGAACAGATCACAGGAGCTTGGCCAGCTCTGTGTGACGTGCATGCTGTGTCACATGCAGGCCACACAGCCAGGGTCACCATCCAGCTTGGGACTGCCCTGCTGCAGCTCTCCAGAGGGTCTCCTGCCCTCTTAGCATTGAGCCTAGCCATGTCCACTTAACCCTGCTCCTCCCACCCAGCCTGCAGGTCCCCCACACCCCTGGCCAGCCTGGGCCATTGGTATCCCTGCAAAGCAGTGGACACACTCTCAGTCAAGGCTGCTGGGGGTAACTTCACATGCAGGTGGCTTTGTTTGCAGGCTGTCTGCCCTGACAGCCTGCAGGGGCTGGGAATCCCAGGGACCTAGTGAGAGAAAGCCCAGTGCCCTGGGGCTCTGAGGTGGGGGAGGAGGGGACTCTCGGGCCAGCAGATACAACACCCCTCTTCATTCTTTGCTCTTGGACACTTTGCCAGGCCTCCATGTCAGCAGCCTGAGGGAGGAGTCAACCCCACCTGCCCTTCCCCCTCCTCTGTCTTCTCTCTCTGTTGAACTCTGTGCCAGCCTCCGGCCTGCAGAGACCTGGCCACTCGGTGCCTGAGAAACAAGCTGTGATGAGTTACCCAGACCCCATCGGCAGGTCACAGACCTTGATTCTGTGAAGTCTTTGCCTTCATCCATCTGTCTGTCTTTCTCTTGCTCCTGGTGACAGGACAGTGGAAGGCCATGGGAGAAGGAGGACTCAAGCTGAGTTCCTGCCCAGCTCGGTATTTATCACGGTCCTGTGCCTGTGTGGTCCCTATGCCTGGCGGTCCTCACCATCCTTGCGAATAAGCACAGTTGGCCTGGCTGCGTTCCTGCCCCTGTGCTGGTCCATCTCTGTGTCCTGGTCCATCTGTCCCTCACACATGCACATACTTCCCCTGGCTCCCTGCTCCATGTGCAGGCTGGGGAGCCCTCTCCTTTCTTATACACTCTTGAGAGGCTTTGAGGCTTAAAGAAACCTTGTTCTTACAAGAACAGTGATTTCTGGGGTGAAATCCCCTTTGTCTTTCTCTGTTGTGATTCCTTGCAGGATGGCCCTGGAGAAGGGCTAGCCCATGAGACCTAGAGCACGTGCTTTGAGACTAGTCAGTGAAAATTGTTTTCTTAAGTTCTGATCCACGCCATTCCATCCCCTAGAAGCTGCCTGCCCAAGTGGCTTCTTCTGAGATAGGCCCCAAAGGCTCTGGCTAGCCCATGCTGCTGCTCCAGCCCATAACCACTGCCCTGTGCCCTTCGCTTGCACCATCCCCCTACCCAATGGCCTGCCCCACTGTGCCGGAGCCCCTGTCATCCACCAGCCAGCGTGGGATCTATCTGCCCTGCTCATCAGCCGCTGCTTTGCTCGTAGGTGGGAGGCTCTTTGGCAGCGGGAGGTGCTCGAGCCTGTCGGGGCCGCCAGGTGCGGCCCCCATGGTGCATAGGATGGTCGAAGCCATTTCCCAGCTTCAGGAGGAGAAAACCCAGCTTCAGGAAGAGCTGGCAATCCTACAGGAGCGGCTGGCCCTCCACGACAGTGACCAGCAAGCCACATCCACCCAGCTGCAGAACCAGGTACTTGGGAAGTTAGGATAGGTAGAGGTCACTGCCCACTGCAGAGCAGGTCAGAGGACGTTGCCCTGGGCACTGGCTTCTCCAGGCCACTGGCATAGTAAGAGGAGACAGGTAGGATGTCCTCTCCTGGCCTGGGGGGTGCCAAGAATCAGAGGTCTGGGCCTCCTACCCTGGTCATCCTTTTGCTTCATTTTCTTGTGGTTACTGAGGCCAGAACCTACCCTGCTAGGGGTGACGTAGACATGAGTGGAACAGGAAGGTGCAAGGAGGCTTCCTGCCCTGAGGCCTGTGCTGAGTCCATCCCATCTTTGACAGTGCCCTGGAGTGGGCAGCCTGAATGGGCAGTCACCCCACAGGAGCTGGAAGACATTTGTTGTTCTCTGGATTTCTTGTTTAAAGGCAGAGACTGGCTTGAGTGGGTATGGGCGAGGGAGCTCTCAAACGTCTGGAAGTCAGGGAGAGCCAGGGTTTATGCCGGTGAGTGTCATTTTCTTTGTTGGCTGTCCAGGAGGACGTTTGAGGACACTCCGTCTGTGAGCTGCTTGCCCTGTGGGGCTGAGCACTGCCCTCTTCTGCGCACATGGCTGCTTCACTCTCCTCCCCTTGTCCAGCTTGGTGTGGACCCCAGGCCCTTTGCTCGCTCCCACTCTCAGCATCTGTCTGTGGCTGTGTTTGAACCTCACCCAGTTGCCAGGGTCCCCAACCTGGTCTGCCACATCCTCTCCCTATTGAAGCTGGTGCTTTGGCCTGGCTGTCATGTCTCTGAGCTCTGAGGCCAGGGATCTCTGTTGATAGCTTTGCCTTCTGGTCAAGTTCTCTGTCCCATGAGGCAGCAAAGACGTTACCTAGACATGTGGACCGCCTGCTTGATGGCACATCCCTGGGTACTGTGGCCAGTTCAGCAGCCCCAGGTTGTCTGTGTGCACTTTGAGGTACAGCATTTCTTCTGTACCTCAGAAGCAAAACATATTTTCTTATCGAGTACTGCTTACTCGAGTGTGCTCTCCTCAGAAGCAAAAGATATTTTCTTACACGAGTACTGCTTACTCGTGTGTGCTCTCCTCCAGAACACCTGTCCTGTCCCCAGCCCCTTGCTGAGTTGGGCAGGCCTCCTTGGGCGTCCCTCACACTCTGTCTCCCGCCTATTCCCTTGCCACTTGCTGGGCTGGCTCTGGGCCTGTCTGCCTTGCCGACAGGGGACTCCTCAAGGCCAGCGCTGCAGTCCTCCTGCCTGCTGAGTGCCCACCTGCCTTCCTTGGATGTTAGAAGAGTACACTTCTTCCTGGACATTGAGCTGGGCATTGTGGATACCCAGGTGAACAGCGGCCCCATCCCTATGGAGGCTCTGTTGAGGGGGAGACAGATATTTGTCCCACACAGGCATAGAAGGTGGGCTGTGTGGAGGGGCACACACAGGGCTGCGAGTGCTTGTCTGAGGGCCCGTGACCCTGTTGTGGGGGTTAGAGATAGCTCCCCTGAGAGGCAGTGCTGGAGCTGAGGTCTGGCACAGAGCAGAGGGGAGTCACTCTGAGTTGAGGACCAGCCAGTGCAAAGGGACTGTGGCAGCGGGAGGGCGTGACTAGAGTGCTATGGGAGGGGCTGTGGAGGGTATCCAGGGCCCCCGTGCAGGACATGTATCTGGCTTAAAGCAAGATCCTGGCAGTACCTCCTCCTTTCCCCACCTTCCCTGGCTTAAGCTGTTCAGACACTTCAGTTTTTTTTCTTTTTTTTTTCCCCTTTGGGACAGAGCTTCACTTTATTGCCCTCAGTAGACTGCTGTAGCGACGCAGCTCCCAGCAACCTCCCAACTCCTGGGCTTAGGCAATTCTCTTGCCTCAGCCTTCTGAGTAGCTGGGACTACAGGCACCCACCACAACGCCTGGCTATTTTTTGTTGCAGTTTGGCCAGGGCCGGGTTCAAACCCGCCACCCTTGGTATATGGGGCTGACACCCTACCCACTGAGCCACAGGCACCACTTAGATGCTTCATTTTTCAAACATATTTCTTTGAAAAAAGAGCTTTAGTGGGTGGTACCTGTGGCTCAGTGGGTAGGATGCTGGCCCCATATACCAAAGATGGCAGTTTCAAACCTGGCCCCGGCTAGGTAAAACAGCAATGACAACTGCAACAACAACAAAAACAAAAGCTGGGTGTTGTGGTGGGTACCTATAGTCCCAGCTGCTCAGGAAGCTAAGGCAAGAGAATCACTTAAGCCCAAGAGTTGGAGGTTGCTGTGAACTGTGGCGCCACGGCACTCTACTAAGGACAACGAAGTGAGATACCATTCACATACCATAAAATTCACTCCCTTAAGAGAGACAGTTCAGTGGTTGTAAGTGTATCAAGAAAGTGATGCACTTATCACCACTGCCTGATGTCAGAACGTTTTCATCACCCCCAAAGACCTGAAAGCCCTCCCCATTCTCCCCTTCCCACGGTTGCTGGCAGCTCTTCATCTGTTCCATTTTTATGGATTTGCTTTTTCAGAATATTTCATACAAATGAATAGGTCGCCTTTGTGACTGTAAACAAGGTTTTGAAAATATCTTTTACTTTAATTAACAAAATCTACTTATTTTTATTTATTTATTTATTTTCTTTTTCTTTTCTTTTCTTTTCTTTTTTTTTTTTTTTTTGAGACAGAGCCTCAAGCTATCTCCTTGGGTAGAGTGCTGTGGCTTCACAGCTCACAGCAACCTCCAAATCCTGGGCTCAAGCGAGTCTCCTACCTCAGCCTCCCAAGTAGCTGGGACCACAGGTGCCCGCCACAACGCCTGGCTATTTTTTGGTTGCAGCCGTCATTGTTGTTTGGCGGGTCTGGGCTGGATTTGAACCCGCCACCTTAGGTGTATATGGCTGGCGCCTTAGCCACTTGAGCCACAGGCGCCAAGCCTATTTATTTTCACTAAATCAAACACATAGCTCAGGTATACATTAATGCATGTATGGGGTACAATGTTCTGATTTCATATGGAATTAGGAGCATTTACATCACACTGGTTAATATATGCCTCGTCTCATTTATTTAATTATTGTGTTAAAACATTTATACTCTATACTTAATAGATCTGACATGTACCTTTGCATTATGTTTATTTTTATATTTGAGACAGAGTCTCACTATGATGCCCTGGGTAGAGTGCTGTGGTGTCACAGCTCACAGCAACCTCAAACTCTTTGGCTGAAGTGATTCTCTTGCCTCAGCCTTCCAGGTAGCTGAGACTGCAGGCGCCCGTCACAACACCTGGCTATTTTTTTTTTTTTTTGGTTGTAGTTGTCATTGTTGTTTGGTAGGCCCAGGCTGGATTCGAACCCACCACTCCTGTGTATGTGAATGGTGCCACTGAGCTCATAAGCACTGAGCCAAAATCTACTTATTTTTAAAGAGGGGAATTTGAGGGTGAAGCTTTCCAGCCTTTTTGGTGGCTTTGGGTCCAGCTCTCCTGCCCTGTTTAGAATAAACCCCCATCCCTCAATGACTTGGAAATTTAAAAGAGTTTAGTCTTTGCTCTCAATTTGTCCTTGGATTTTTGTGACTGCCAACTCTTTTCTGGAATTTTCTAAGGCGATGTACCTGTTCTCTGTAACTCCTCTCTAGAAGGTCTAACCTGTGGTGATGTGGCCAGCCTTGTGGGCCTGTAGCTGGGTTCGAACTCTGACCTTGGTACTAATTAGTTGTGTGTCCTTGGGCTAATTACCACTCTTTACCTCAGTTTCCTCATCTGTGAAATAGAAATTAAAAGAGTATCCAATGAGTTGATCCCCAGGAAGTAATTGTGTTGTCACTGCCACCACCACCGTCATTACCCGGAAGAGTTCTGGCTCTGCCATGCACTAGCTGCGCAGTCATGGGAAGTCGCTTTCTCTCCCAGTTTTTATTTCTCAATCTCTAAAGTGTGGTGCCTTGGGGGGTGTCACCCCCACATGCCCTGGTCTCCTTCCTTCCCGTCAGCTTCACTGTGGTTCAGTGCAGACTTTGACTTTCCTGGTATTCTGAACATCTCTCCTCTTAGGAAAGCTCCCCATGGGGTGTGCTCTCCCTTCTTTTCCTGGTGCCTCGTTTCCAGCCATGTCCAGACTCGCCTTCTGTCTGGCTGCCTTCTCACGGTGTTCTTCTGAAAGGCCACGTGGCCTAGTGGTCAAGAGAGAGGGCTCTGCAAGGGTCAGTCAGACACAAGTGGATCCGATCCTGGGTCTACCACTTAGTCGTCAGATGACCTCCAGTAAGTTGTTTAACCAAGGCTTAACCTCTAGAGAGCTTGGTTTTGCTCCCTGTAAAATGGGGATAATAATCACATAATAGAACCCACCTCATAGGACTGGGGAATTCAAAGTGATGAGCTCATGAAACTCCCTGCCCCACTGGCAAAGCTGACTCAGGAAATGGGCCCCCTTTACCACCTCTGGGACCTGGGCTTATTTGTGGGGGTTGTGGGCAGGTCTTTTCAGGCCACAGGGAGGGGGTGCTTGTGCTCACTGAGAACACTCAGGCCAAAGGTCTGCAGGCCCTGGGTACTCAGTGGACCCGGCTACAGGGTCTTGGTCTGATGACCAAAGGAGGCTTGGCCTTTGGGACAACTCTCCTCAATGGGGGTAGCATCAGTCCCAGGACATGCTCTGCTGGCCTTGAGCTCCCCTGTCTTCTTGTGGGTGACCCTAAAGCCAGGGTCTTGCTAGCATTTCCTCTTCTTGCACCACCCCCGTACCCACCTACTGCACCTCAAAATGGAACCTTAAAAAATTGTCCTCAGAGACTCCAGACTAGATCTTGCCTTCAAATATAAATTTTTACTATTTAAAAAAATGTGATGGGCTGGTCATGGTGGTTCAGGCCTGTAATCCTAGCACTCTGGGAGGCCAAGGTGGGTGTACTGCCTGAGCTTAGGAGCTGGAGACCAGCCTGACCAACAGTGAGAACCTGTCTCTATTAAAAGTAGAAAAACTAGCTGAGCATGGGGGCTTATGCCTATAATCCTAGCACTTTGAGAGGCTGAGGCAAGGGGACTTCTTGAGCCCAAGAGTTTGAGGTTGCTATGAGCTATGATGCCATAGCACTCTACTAAGGATGACAGAATGAGACTCTGTCTGAAAAAAATAAAATAAAATAAAATAATACAAGTGATAAAGTACATGTAACAAAATTTACACTCTTATCTTAAACATATTTTTTTGTTGTCATTGTTGTAGTTTTTGGCTGGGGCCAAGTTTGAACCTACCACCTCCGGTATACGGGGCCGGCGCCCTACTCTTTTGAGCCACGGGTGCTGCCTCCTCTTAAACATTTTTAAGTGTCAACTTTAGTGGCACATTGTTGTGCAGCCATCAACACCCTCCATCTCCAGGAGCTTCCCAAACTAGAACTCTGTCCCATCAAATGGTGACCCTCCACTTTCCCCCTTCCCACCACACTGCCGTTCTACTGTGTCTCTGTGAGCCTGACTACTCTAAGGTGCCCCTGTAAGTGGAGTCATGCAGTGTTTGTCCTGTGACTGACTTATTTCACTTAGCATGATGCCCTCAAGGTTCAGCTATATTGTAGCAGGTGTCAGAATGTCCTTCCCCCCCATTTTTATAGGTACTGTGTTTCCCCCCAAATAAGACCTACCCCCAAAATAAGCCCTAGCAGGATTTCTAGGCATTTGTTAAATATAAGCCCTACCCAGATAATAAGACCTAGTGAACCTAATAACAGCCTAAGAATACGGGTAAGGGGGAGGGAGAGAGGAAGGGGGAATAGGTGGAGGAAGGAGGATTGGGGGGATCCTTCTGTGGTTTATCTTACAAGGGTACAAGTGAACCTTTCTAAGAGTAGGATATGAACGTTTTGGCACAATAACTAGGTAAATGACATGAAGGCTATGTTAACCAGTTTGATGAAATGTTTCAAATTGTATGTGAAAACACCACACTGTACCCCAGGAATGCATTAATGTACATAGTTACCATTCAATAAAAAAAAAAAAGACCTAGTGATGGGCATGGCTATGCAGCGTGTCTGCATAGCTATGCCCTGCATTTCAGCCCGAAGCTGTAAGGAAGACTGGAATAGCTTTTATCTGCCACAGCTCCTTTCTCCCAGCCGTTAGCACTTGCGCACCAGGCATCCTATTGTGCACATACTAACGGCTAGGGGAAAGGAGTTCATGCATCACTAGTGCCAGCCCCACCAACAAGGTCGGCTCCCCCTGTCAGGTTCCAGAAGAAGATGACTTAACTGTATTTGAATAAATGCAGATTGTTGTATTATACTTAATAAAATAAGCCCTAGCGTGTCTTCTTGAGAAAAAAATAAATATAAGATGGTGTCTTATTTTCAGGGAAATACAGTAGTTAATGGCCCTTGTAAGGCTGAATAAGATTCCATTGTATGTATATACTACATTTTGTTTATCCGTTCATCTGCTGATGAACACTTGGGTTGCTTATACCTCTTGCTGTTGTGCATAATGCTGCTAGGAATACGAGCGTACAAATACCTCTTTGAATCCCTGCTTTTCAGTTCTTTTGGGTATATACCCAGAAGTGGCATTGCTGGGTAATTCTACTTGTGGGTACATACTATATACCCAGAATATAATTATAATCATATGATACCAGTAGTTCTTTTTCTTTAGAGGGGTATTTATCAAATGAACAAGCATGGCTTATATGGTAATTCTATTTTTTTTTATTTTTATTTTTTTTGAGACAGAGCCTCAAGCTGTCCCCCTGGGTAGAGTGCCGTGGCATTACAGCTCACAGCAACCTCCAACTCCTGGGCTCAAGCGAGTCTCTTGCCTCTGCCTCCCAAGTAGCTGGGACC
>CAUYTI010144132.1:0-43263 GCA_963575145.1 Galago senegalensis | reverse complement strand
GATTATTCATAGAAGCCATGGAAGAAGCCCAAGCGCCCCTCTACCCATGAATGGTATTAATAAATTATGGTATATGTATACTATGGAATACTATGCAGCCTTAAAAAAGATGAAGCCTTTATCTCTTTTATGTTTACATGGAGGGATCTGGAACATATCCTCCTGAGTAAAGTGTCTCAAGAATAGAGGAAAAAGTATCCAATATACTCAGTACTCTTATGAAACCTACTTATATTTACTCATACATTCATGTAAAAAATAGAACACAACTATAGCCCAAGATGATGGAGAGAAGTGGAGTGGGAGGTGAGGGGAGTGGGGAGGTTCAACAGAGGGAGGTAAAAGGAGAGATCACACCTATGGAACATATGACAAGGGTACAAGTCAAATCTGTGAAATGTAGAACATAGATGTTTTGGCACAATAATCAAGTAAATGAGGTGAAAGCTATGTTGATTGGTTTATTGTAACCACATTAGATTGTATAAAAAAATCAGCACATTGTACCCAACATATGCATAAATGTATTCATGATCTATGTGTATTTGACTTAATAAAAAAAAAAAAAGGAAAAAGAAAAGAGAGTTCAGTCCCTACGAAATGTTAAATGCATACTCAGGAAAATAGCTAATGGACCACCAAGGTTCAATGAACATTCTGGTTAATTGTCCAAAACTAGTTATCACATCTAGATTCATAAAAGATGTAATTTTTTCTTCATAAGTATGCTTTATATTTTAGAACTGGAAATTGAGATTTATTTCTATTATGGATGATAGTTATTAGAATTGTTAATAATAAAAAAAATTAAATTTATATGAACAAAAACCAATATTAGTTGTGGGTACCTTACCTGCAATCCTGTTGCCTAAGTACAATATATGTAAATATATACAAATATTTTCTCATTATATCCCTAGAAAATAATGTCATCCCACTTTAGAGATGAGGTAAAAGGAGAAGGTTGCTTGCCCTAAATTGCAAAAGTAGCAAGTCCCTGACCTCAGACCTGGTCTTTAGATTGTCTGACACAATTGTGTTCTTACATATTACACCATGCTGTCTGATTGCCTATCAACTTATTTATCTAAATTATTATCCATTCCTTTAACAAATATTAACTATTTTTCAATTATGTGCCAATTTTGAGCCATATACTCAACATTAATACGTATTTGTCTAGTTATCAGCCCACTGATCTTACTCTCTGCCACTCATGGAGATATGTACACTCCTCTTTGTATTGCTATTCTGCTTGTTTATCACTCATTTTGGTTTTTGATACCAGAAAAACATGTTTTACCTGAAGCCTTCATTGCATTTCTAGGATATGTGTATGCCTGACCCGAAAATAGGGGCATAGATTACATATTTTACTATTAAACAGTCATTAGGTGAAGAATTATATAGCCCTTCCAGGAAAAGAAAAGTCCAAGAATGGAAAGTCAACTAAAGATAACAAATAAGATAAAAAGTTTTCTGCATGAAGCATCTGTGACCCCATCTTTCCCATCACATTCATTATATAATCATTCCTTTACCAGGGATCCTCAAACTACAGCCCACGGGCCACATGTGGCCCACCAAGGATATTTATCTGGCCCGCCAGGTGTTTTTGCCACTGCCTGTTCTGATTAGCAGCCCTTTCATCCCAGGGCCCACAGTCTGGCCCTCCACTGGTCTGAGGGACAGTGAACTGGCCCCCTGCTTAAAAAGTTTGATGACCCCTGCAACTACTAAATACATACTGCATACTTGCTTGCTACTGTTTTCTGTAACTGAATGTAACTAAGTGGCTAACATACATGAATCACTGAAAATGATATTCCAAGAAAATTTATCTGTGAACAAAAATTTTCTCAGTGTGAAAGCTGAACTTCATCACATAAAAATACAAACCACAATACAGATCTCAGATAAGTGGTATGACCTAGTGACTTTGCCACTAACCCACCAATAGATATCCACATAGAGGGTTGCTTTTTTCAGCCCTTAGTTTAGGTATATTCTCAGAGTGTCAAGGCATCTGCATGGTCTAATCCATATCTATTAATTTCCTATAAATCCCACCCCCCACTAAGCTCCAGATAGGGAGAAGGGAAATCAGAGGAGAGTGTTTAATGACCCTTCTTTAAATACGGTATAAATAACAAATACCACTTGCTGCTCTTCTTTGAAGAATTAAAATTGATTTTCTTTTTCTGGATGAGAGATGATCTGGCATGGGTGAGCACACAAATGTTTCCTATCACAAATGATGCTTCAAAATTTGCTCAGAAGAAAACAAAATATGACTATGGCTGAGAAATTTTTTCAAGCATTGAACTAAGTTTAAGCCATGAAAGGAGGCAGTCATCTGAAAAACAGATTATGTTGGAAGAATTTGCCTAGTGTACCCAAGAAAGTTCTTCCCAAACCCTTTGTTTCTGGGCTACACTTTAGAATGACATAAGGCAAAATTTACCATGCTGCCTGAGGTCTATGGTGAAGAAAACCTAGTTTACCATCAGCAGCATGGCTCATCCGTAGAAAATGAAGCCCTTTCTCCTACTTTCCCTAGCTTTGGGGACCTATACTAAAAATTACTAGTTTAGACATGTACTTATCAATGGGAACAAAATAAATGGTTAAAAAGAGTATTGTTGACCCAAAGACTTTGGTTTTGCAAAAGCATCTTTTAAAATGGACTAAGAAATAGAATGCCTATGTCTTCCAAGGAAAGTGATTGCCCAGGAGACCTCCAGTATCAACAGTTTTTTCAAATTAATTTATCTATGTCCATTTTATTTATCACCCCCATGTCCCCCAAATCCAAAATTGTACATGGAGTTAAAAATGGCTGTATGTTTAGCAGTGGGCACTTGATGAAGATTTAGATTGTCCTTCTAATACTTTTCCAATTTTCTTTTACATAGCTTTAATTCCACTGGCAAATGAAAGCGAGTAGCATCATGTTGTTACCTGCAAAGTGCAACCACACATTGTGCTCTGTGCATTGCCTTACGTTCAGGGAAGGCTTTTATCACTCAGTACAAATACATTTTAATTGTTCCCTGAACAAAGACATCCCAACCAAGCCCTTTGTTTGGGTGTGCACTGTTGTTTTCCTGACATACGAATTCCTGGCAAACAGCGCACCCACCTGGCACTGAAGAAAAACTACATGACACAATAAGGAGCTTGCAGGGCCTCAAAACTGAGTTGCATTCCCTACTTTATCACTGCATTTCTGCAGCTCATCATCTGCAAATGACAAATTGCATCTCTCCCTACCAGACCAAGAAACAAGAATATCCAAATGTTCCTCACTATCCCACTTTTGTGTTACTTATTATCTTCTTAGCTTTTCTTCCTTTTCAATAATAGGAATGACTTTAAAGGCCAGTGTGTTCAACTACATCATTTTACAGATGAGAAAATTGAGTCTCAGAAAATCTCCTTGAGTTTAAAAAGCTAGAAAGTGGCAAAAGAAAGACAGAATCAGAAACCAAGGTCCCACTTACCTACTGTCAATTTTAATCGCAAAGAATTGAAGACGGGTTAGAGCTACTTCCTCCTCAAGCTGTGTTAAAGTCAGTAATATCTTAATGAAAAGCCATTCAGTTGATCCTATAAGAGGCACTGTAGAAATATAGGGGTAATGGCAAGAAAAGACAAACTCCTGTAGATGTATGTAAAGGAGACTCTTTAATCATCAAATTGGATATTACCCTCAAATAATTTCCCCCATAAAAGCCATAAAGTATTAAAGATGCAAGTGACCCTTCATATTTTTAATGACTATATATATAAGACTAAAGTCACTAAAATAAATTTCTCTTGAATTACATTTCCATTGAAATCCAACAGTCTCCCATACATATTCTTATACTCTAGATAAATTTACTTTTCAACTTTTGCTAAATAGTCATCTCTTACTTGAAAAAATTTTGCACTGATCCTTATTTTTATATATGCACACACAGGATATGTGTACACATACGCCATTGGTGATGGACTCATTTTGTGTCAGAAATCTAAAACACGCTCAGTGCCTGCAGCAAAATTTTATGATGCTAGCCAGATACACCGAGGCTAGTGGGTTGTACCCGGCCAGGGCCTGCTAAAAACAACAATGACAACTGCAACAAAAAATAGCCAGGCATTATGGTGGGTGCCTGTAGTCTCAGCTACTTGGGAGGCTTAGGCAAGAGAATCACTTAAGCTCAAGAGTTAGAGGTTGCTGTGAGCTGCTGTGATACCATAGCACTCTACCCAAGGTGACATAGTGAGACTCTGTCTCATAAATAAATAAATATAAAAACCTTAAAAAAAAGATCTAAAATGGCATCAATTTTAACACATACACATACGCACACACATACACACACAAACACACACACACCACATGGAAATAATAAAAAGCAAATTGATATTGTGAGCCATGAAGGAAAAGGGCAAAGTTAGGCTGTATACATGATGACTATAATTCAGTCCATCTGAACATTCATACCCTGTGTTTACACCAACAAGTGATCTTGCCCCATCTGGAAAATCAGTCCATTCTTCCTCCAAAAACATTCTAACGCAAGAGAAGACATTCATAATTTTTTAAAAGGAAATGCGGGAGGGATTCAAAGGGAGAGTTTTAGTATTTTATAAAGTGAAACTGGTAAAAACCTATCCGGAAGTGGTGGTGTAAATATGACAGAGTCTGCTCTATTTATCTACAGTATTTATTCTTTCCCTGAAGTCCGTATCCCTATGCTCACTGTTTCAAATTTAATTTAGCCTGCTTCACATCTCCTCAAAACAGACTTTCATCCAAAGATCAAAGTTAATGTTTATTATTGACTGTCCTCTTATTTAATCATCATGGATAGGACAGTGCCAGAAATATTTACTAGTCAACATTTCCAATGAATTCTAATTTTTTAGCAGGTCTTTCTACTATATGGGTTAGGATGGGATTCCTTTATCCTGTTCTGTTTTTTTTTTTATTTTCCTAGCCCATGAAATATTAGAAGATCACCCCTCATAGCAGCCTACTACAGGCTCATATCCATTGTGAACATCCAAGAAACTCTGGGCAACAATAAAAATTAAGTGAGTAGGCAGAAATCTATTGCAAAGATCAAGGTCAATCTGTATTCTTCACACATTTTTGTCTAAGTTCTTTGGTTGATATTCAAGAATAAAAAAATAAACAAAAAGGACAGGAAGAGAAAAGGTTTCTTAATATTTTCAACTTTTTCAAGAATAAGTTGTTCTGCTTTTCTGTAGTTTGAAAATATGTCATTTTGTGAGATTGATCCAATGCTAGGATAAAGAATATGTTCTGAAAATCTCTTTTAGAAAGATTTATAATATTAACCTCAGGCTATTTTAAGTCCCCGTCGATCTTTATGAAAACAGCCAAGAGATCCATTTGTTTTCTGAACAGTAGAAAGTCTTTGTTACCTTTTGTCAACCATGATTGAACAAATGACTCTGGGTCAAAGCGATTCAGTTGTGACGTGCCTTGGGTCCTGCCAGTCCCCTGGAATACAGACTCACAAAGCCGTCACTTTGGACCTGAGCTGCCCACTGCAGCCAGGGGCTAAGTAGTCCTACTCAATTTTTTTCTGAGACTAACACCATTATAGACCATCTTAAGCCCAGGATTAATAGGAACCAGTGCAGTGGTTACATGTCAACACACGGCCAGCAGAGCTGGTCAAAACCTGCACATTCTGTCAAATGACTCAGTACAGTCTTTTTTTTTTTTATCAGTGCAGTTCTTCACTGATGTTCTTCTTCTATGAAATTGAATAACTGTGTGATAATTTTGGTAAAACATTTAATTTCTTGATTGATTCTATTCTCCTATTAGTGCTAGATACCTATCCAAGACATTGAGCTAGGGTGACAGGGACTCTGCTTAGCTCACAGGAAGTTAGAATCTATTACTTATAGTTCCAACTCTGTAATCATATTCCAGTGGAGTTATTTATATCATCACCATTGCTAAATAATTTTTCCTGCCAAACTTTACCACCTATTACAGCATTCTTCTTTACTTGAACAAGCATGATATGCTTTAAAAAAATCATTAACGGGCCACATTTACATCATGACAATCCACTTCTTCTTGCCACTTTTTCTACACATCGCCACCTTTATTTCTGCTCCCACCACTAGCCTGTGTTCATTCACATACTCATTCATGCTATTCACACACAAACACCCCACTGTCTTTCGAGTCCAGCAGTCTAGCATGTACCAGACCGATCGTTTTGAACCTGATATTTCTTTACCTGCCTGGATTTTATCTTCATTTGACTCCTATAGCTAAGGTGTCAGTATGAGTTGACATGAAGCCCATCTCATATATGTCAATGAAAAAATAATTTTTTTCCAGAGATGATTAGTTTATTTATTATGTTAAGTCTATTTGTATTAGAACTTGGGTTCAGGAAGTTTGCAATCTTATTTTGGTATTTCCCTCTGTGCCCCTGAGAATGTTTTTTCTGAGTATGTTATCACTGAATGTGTTGGCCACTTTTGATTGTCAACTCCCAGAGAGCAAGAAATTTGCCCACTTATCCTGCTCTATAGAGAATCATACACTTATCAGTATTTAACATGTCTTTTCTTCTTTTGCTACTAAGGATAACAATAGTGTTCTTCCCCAGCATTCTTTAAGCCCTTACAAAACACATTAATTATTTACACATGGACAGAGGGAGAAAAGTATCATTATTGACCTTTAAGAGATGAGAGAAATGAAATATCATGTATTGGGTGAATTGTCCAAAGCTTTGCAATATATGAGCAACAAAAAATCAAAGAAAAAGAATCTTGGTTCTCATTTTCTTCCGTTTCTTAAGATTTCCAGCTGAATTCAATTCAGTTTAACAACTGAATCTCTATGCAAGGTATATTGTGTTCAGTGCTTTGGAGGGAATGAGAAAATATGGTCTAATCTCTTACCTCAAGGAAGAAAAAGTAGAAGACAAGACATACAGATAAACAGCAATTAGCAATTTATTTCACCTTAGGGTGGATTCAGGCAAAAGTACTACGTAAAATATATGATGTTAGGATGTGAGGGATACAAATATAAATAGGAACTCAAAATGCGACAAAATGGTAGGAAAACTGGAAGATTTATTATCTATGATAATGTCTTTTAAATGCTAAATAGAAAACATAGAACATAACTATATTCTGTTTAGAGGAAGATAGTTCTCTGAAAAATCTTTATAGATCAGGAAGCAATGGTGGATTTTAAATCACATTATAGAAGAAAAATGAAGATAAGTCCTTGGGGGAAGGGGTGTCAAGTGTAGGGGGAGAAGACTTGTTAAGAAGTGATTGCAATGTCAAGGTGAGAATGATGAGGGTCTAAATTACAGGAGTAGTAATGGGATTAGAGAAAAGGGAATGAATTGGACATATAATTCAGGGGTAAATAAATGTGAAGAGGAATAAGAGAACTAATAGTCATCAAAAATTTCCTGAAGACAGTGGTTAATTGCCAAGTTAATTGTGCTACCTAAGGTCAAGAAGAGAATAGAATTGTGGGGGAAAGTTTCAGAATGAAGTCAGACTTGAGCTAGATTTTGAATGATATATGAGGGCAGATGAATGGAAATTTTTATGAACTCTCTAAGTACTTCCTCAGCACTACAACTGAAGTGAGCTCTTCCATTTTCACTGAACCATTGACTTCTTATGACCTAAATGGTTTGCTGATTACCTTCAAATTTAACTTTATTTTAAAAATGTGTTTCCAAGGACCTCCATTTCTTGATGACTTGAGGTTTTGTTTTTATATCTTTTTGTACTCAACAATTCTCTGAAGGAATTGACCCACTTCCAATATTAAAATGTCTCCTGAAATTGGATACACAGTGGCGAGTACTGTGTGCCCCAAGAGAGATACTGGGATTCTAACAGGGGGAGGGGATACATGGGTGAAGAAGTGACACAGCCACTAAAAACTTGTAGTAACTAATTCTTCTTTCACGTGTTATAAGATTAAGATAGAAAAAAAAATAAATTGTATTTCAATAAACTAGCTATAACCAACCAGAAACCCAAAATAACAGAATTCAACTTTCATCCACTCAAAATAATATAAAACATGCATTTATAGATTTAAGAAACCATGATCAAGAACTATATACTGAAATCTAAAAGAAAAATAACAGATAGAAGAAAAAAGTAAATATAGAGGTCTCTTGTGATTGGAAGGTTAAATGATAAAGATGACAGTACACAACAAATTAATATATACGTCTACTATAATCTCTATCAAAATCTACACATGATTTTTCAAATGGATAAGCTTACTATAAGGAAAGGTAAATGTGGCTCAGTGCCTGGAGCTCAGTGGCTAGGACACCAGCCACATACAGCAAAGCTGGTGGGTTTGAATCCAGCCCAGGCCTGCCAAACAACAATGACAACTACAAACAAAAATAGCTGGGCATTGTGGCAGGTGCCTGTAGTTCCAACTACTTGGGAGGCTGAGGCAAGAGGATTGCTTGAGCCCAAGAGTTGGAGGTTGCTGTGAGCGGTGATACCAAGCACTCTACCCAGGGTGACAGCTTGAGACTCTGTCTAAAAAAAAAAAAAACAAGGTAAAGAAATTAGAGTCACTAAAACTATACACTACAAGTGTAGTATTTCTTGAAACAGAACATCAATGAAAGAATAAAAAATTCACAAATATATATACCCACATAAAACTCACCGACTAATTACCTAATTTTTTACAAAGATACAAAAGCAGTGTTATAGAGGAAAAATATTTTTTCTCAATAAATGGAGTTAGGCCAAACAGATACTCAGATACAGAAATAATAAATAAATAAACAAATAGAATGAATGAATCTCAACATACACATCACACATTATACCAAATTTAATGCAAAATAAATTAAATTCATGTTTTTAAATGTAAATATAAAGCTAAAAATTTTTAGGAGAAACAATAGGAAAAATCTTTGGGGCTCAGAGCTAAGTGAAGAGTACTTAGACATTACACAAAAGCTAGTCAATTAAAAAACACAGTGGAACTTTATAAATATTTAATACGTTTGTTCTAACAAAACCTTCATGAAAAACATGAAAAGGCAATGTATAGACTCATAGCAATATTTAAAAATTGCATATCTGACAGATAACTCATATCTAGACTGTGTAGAAAACTCAAAATACAATAGTAAAAATCAAGATTAAAAACAATTCAATTGGAAAATGACAGTTATTTGTCAAAGAGGATATACATGTAGTAAATAATCACATGCTAAGCTGGTCAACTTTATTAGCCTTAGAAAATCACAATTTAAAATCACAAAGAGATATCATTATGCAACCTACTAAGATAACAAATTTTCTTTTTAAATGACAACTCACAATACTAGTGAGGATGTGAAAAATTAGATTTTTATAAGTTGCTTATGATAATGAACATTGGTGCAATCACTTTGAAAAGTAGTTTGGCACATTCACACTGTGCCTGTGTTTACTATATAATTCAGCAATTGCACTTCTGGACATTATCCCAGAGAAATTAATGGTTATATCCACTCAAAAACCTTTTTATGAATGCTCATAACTGCTTAATTTTTAATAGTTAAAAATTGAAAACAACCCAAGTGTTAAGGAGAGGAATGATAAAAAAATAAAAAAAGAAAGAATAGAAAAGAAAAGAAACTGTGTCAATGCCACATCATGGAAAAAGGCTCAACAATAAAAGGAACAGATTTTTCATACATACAACAAGTAGAATGTGTTTTATAAAAATTATACTGAGTGGAGAAAAAAGCCAATCTCAAAAATTTGCACATTGTGTGAGTCTTTTGGTATAAAACTCTAAAAATGACATTTATAGAAATGGAGAACAGATTAATGGTTACAAGAAGTAACAAAGGTTAAGAATGGAGGTCAGGTAAAGATGTATGACTCTGGAAGAATAGCATAACGGATATTTTTGTGGTGAGGGGAACAGTTTTGTCTGTTGGTCGTAATGTTTACATTAATCTGCTTATGTTAGTTTTTTTAATTTCTGTGTATAAAACCACATATACACACACAAATCAGCACATGTAAAACTTGTTGAAATTTGAAGTATGCAGGTTATAATAATGTCAATTTCTTGATATTGAATATAAGCATGTAAGGGGTTACCTTTGGGTGACTACTACTTCTCTGTACTATTTTTATAACTTATTGTAAATTTATCATTATTTATTCTCTATAACTGACAAAAACAGCTAGTATAATGTTAATGGAAGAAGCAAGAGTAGATGTTTTTCCATTGATTCCAATCTTTGACTAAAACATTTTTTTCATCATTAAGTTTAAATATCTATAGGTTTTTCATACCCTTTATCAGTTGAAGATGTTACCTTTCAAAAGCTTTTGAGAAGTTTGATGATAAACAGGTATTTGATTTTTTTCAAATGCTTTCCTATGAAAGAAATAAAGTGCTTCCTTGCCTCTTTTATATTAATATGATATACTACATCAGTTGATTTTAAGATATCAAGCCAACCTTGCATTCCTGGTGTTTATAAATCACATTTGGTCATGTGGTCATGTTATATATCTATCATGGTATATAAGTCTATTTTATATACTTCTTAATATTTTGTTAAAGTCTTTAGTGCCTCTATTCTTCAGTAATGATTATTTTTTGTTTGTTTGGTTCGTTGGTTTTTGTTTTTGAGACAGAGTCTCACTCTATTACCCAAGCTATATCACCCTGGCATCATAATTTACAGCAAACTCAAACTCTTAGCCTTAAACAGTCCTCTTGCCTCAGCCTCCAAAATAGCTGGAACTACAGGTGCTACCAACAGCACCCAGTTTGGTTTTCTATTTTTAGTAGAGATAGGGTCTCTCTCTTGCTCAGGCTAGTCTCAAACTACTGAGCTCCATGGATTCACGAGCTTTGGCCTCCCAGAGTGTTAGAATTACAAGTGTGAGCCACTGTTCCTGGACTTTTTTTTTGTTTTTATATGGCTTTTCTTCATAGTAAAACAGGCTTTTTAGAATGTGTTGAACATTTTCCACAATTCTGTATTTATTTTCTGAATGAGTTTGTGAGAGAGGGATATTCTTTCTTATTTAAATGTCTGATACAGCTTACCTCAGTATTTTTGGTTTGGGTTTTTCTCTGTGGCAAAATATTTAATTTGCAGTTTAATTTCTTTGTCATATATCTATTCAGATTTTCTATTCCTTGTAGAGTCAATGTTGTAATCTGTGTCTCATCAGGCCTTATTACCCTGAACGTGCCTGAGATTGTCTATAATCTGTGTCTCTAGGAAATTGTTAATTTCACTCAAAATTGTTGAATTTGTTGCTGTGACATTATTCATGTCACATCCTCAAAATTTTTTATTAATCTCTGTAAAGTCCTTAGTGATGTCCTCTGTGTAATTCATGCCTTTTATCTCTCTTTTTAAATCCTTATTTTTTCATTGATCTTTAATAATTGTAATATTTGTAATAATACTTGTGATTATTATCTGTAATAACTATGCATGTTTATGGAATAGAAAATGATTTTGATACATGTATACAATGTATAATTATCAAAGCAGTTTGTATGTCTATCACCTTAAACATTTATCATTTCTTTGTGCTGTGAAAATTTTAAATTCTTCTTTCACAACTGCTAAGATGTGGAATCAGCCCCCATGTCATCAGTTCATGAGTAGATTAATAAAATGTGATGCGTACATACCCTTAGTTCTACTCAGCCATTTAAAAAAATGAATTATTTCCTTTTTAACAATCTGGATAAAATTGGAGATTATTCTCCTTAGTGAAGTATTGCAACAATGGAAGAACAAACACCATATGTGCTCAGTATTAAATTGAAACTAAGTAAACAGGTCTCCTGTGCACAACTGGACAGAAAACTCAATGGAAATCAAGCAAGTGGGAAGGGGAAGGGGGAGATGGCTGAAGTTATACCTACCATGTGCAATGATGGGTCTTCTTATACCTTGTCCCAAGCAGTACAAAAACAATTCAAGCACAATGGCTCACACCATGTAACCAAAATATTTGTATGCCTGTAATACTATGAAATCAATAAATAATAAAAAAAAAAACTTTTCTTCTTGCTTTTTGAAAATGTTCACTAAATTCTTGTTAGCCATATTCACCCCACAGTGCTATAGAACACTAAAATGTTTTCCTCCCATTTAGATGCAATATTATATCTGCTAAGCAACCTCTCCTTATTCTCCCTTCCCCATCCTAGCTCTTTTCAGCTTCTAATAACCACTATTTTACTCTCTACTTCTCTGAGGTCAACTATTTTTGAGTGAGAACATGCTGCTTTTATTATTTTGTGCCTGATTTTTTCACTTAACATAATGTTCTCCAGTCTCATTCATGTTCCTATGAATGACAGAATTTCACTCTTTGCATAACTGAATAGCATCCCTTGTATCCCGTGTGTACACACACACACACACACACACACACACACACATTACATTCTCATTATTCATTTATATGTTGACAGACATTTAGGTTGATTCCCTATCTTTGCCAATGTGAACCGAGCTGTAATAAACATGAGGGCGCATCTCTTCCACACATTGCTTTTGTTTCCTTTGGATAAATACCCAGAAGTGAAATTGCTGAGTCATATGGTAGTTCTATATTTAATTTTCCATAATGGCTATACGAATTTACTTCCCCACGGACAGTGTATAAGAGTTCCTTTATGCCACACCCTCACCAGGATTTGTTAGTTTCTGCATTTCTGATGATAGCCATTCTAATTGGGAAATGATAGTATCTCACCGTAACTTTTATATGCATTTTGCTAATAACTAGTGATATTTAACATTTTTTCATATACTTGGACATTTGTTTTCTTTTAAGAAATGTCTATTCAGATCATTTAAATCTTATTCAAATAACAATAAGGTTGTTTGTTATTTTCTTGTTGAGTTCTTTGTATCCTTGTGTATTCTGGGTATGAATATCTTTTCAGATGAATAGTTTGCAAATATTTTCTGCAGTTATACAGATTGTTTCTTCGTTCTGTTAATTATTTCTTTTACTGTGTATTTTTTTTTTTTTTAGACATAATCTCACTCTGTTACCTTGGGTAGAGTGCTGTGGTGTTACCTCACAGCAACCTCAAACTCTTGGGCTCAAGGGGTCCTCTTTCCTCAGCCTCCCAAGTAGCTGGGACTACAGACATGTGCCACAACCACTGGTTAGTTATTTTTTGTTTTTTTTCATTTTTGAGACTCTAGAGATGGAGTCTCAGTCTTGCTCTGGTCTCAAGCTGCTAAGCTCAAGCAATCTACCCATCACAGACTCCCAAAGTGCTAGGATTACAGACCTGAGTCACCATACCCAGCAAAAGCATTTGTCAATTTGCCTGTGCTTTTGAAGTCTTACTCACAAAATCTTTTCCTAAACTGAAGTCCTGAAGCAATTCCTTTATTTTTTTTCTTTAGTTTTATAGTTTCTTTGTTTTTTTTTTGTTTGGTGTGTGTGTGTGACAGAGGCTTACTTTGTCACCCTCCGTAGAGTGCTGTGACGTCACAGTTCGCAGGAACCTCCACCTCCTGGACTTAAACTATTCTCTTGCCTCAACCTTCCAGGTAGCTGGGACTAAGGTGCCAGCACAATGCCTTGCTTTTTTTTTGTTGTTGCTATTTTAGCTGGCCGGGGCTGGGTTCGAACCCACCACCCTTGGTGTATGGGACCGGTGTTCTACCTGCTGAGGCACAGGTGCCACCCAGTTTTATAGTTTCAAATGTTACTTTCAGTCCCATCCATTTTTTATTCTTCTGTATCTGCATGTCCAGTGTTCCAAGCACCATTTATTCAAAGCAATATCCTTTCTCCAAAATATATTGTTGGTATCTTCATGAACAATCAGATGGCTGTAGATATGCAGATTTATTTTGGAGTTCTCTATTCTGTTCCATTGATCTCTGTGTCTGTTTTACACCAATATCATACTATTTTGATTGCGATAGCCTTGAACTGTCTTTTGAAGACAAAAAGTGTGATGCCTTCACTTTGTTCTCTTTCTTCAGTATTGCTTTTTATTCAAGGTCTTTTATGGTTCCACATAAGTTTAGGAGTTTTTTTCTATTTATGTGTCATTGGTATTTTGATAGACATTGCATTGAATCTATAGATTGTTTTGGGTAGTATCACTATTTTAACAATATCATCTCTTCAAGTTCCTGAGCATAGGGTATCTTTCTACTTTTTTTTTTGGAAAAAAAAAATCCTCTTCAATTTCTTTCATGTGTGTTGTATTGGTTAGATTCATTCCAAGTATTTTATTTATTTATTCATCATTCATTCATTTTAATAGCTATTGTGAATGGGACTGCTTTCTTATTTATTTTTCAGCTAGTTTATTATTGGTATACAGAAATGCTACTGGGTTCTATATGTTGATAGTGTATCCTGCAGCTTTTCACAGTATCTTTACCAATTCTAACAGTTTCTATTTATAGATTTCTCCTCTGAACTTTATTACTTTCTACTTTCTGCTTTATTTGGGTTTAATTTATTTTTCTATTTTAGTTTAATAACCAGAAATAGTATGTAAGTGATTTGAAAACTTTATTTTTTCCATTAAAGACCTTTAGAGTTCTAAATTTTCTTTTATGAATCGATTTTCCTGCATTTCATAAATTCTATTATAATTTGATTTTATATATACCGATTACAAAATATTTTCTATTTCCCTTGTGATTTTTTTATTTGAAATTTATAGATATAGTATTTATTTTTCTCAATATTTAGGACATTTTTGATTTCTTTCTGTTGATGTTTAATTTTATTTTATTGCAGTAGAAGAATACATTGACATGATTTCAAGCCATAACATAATGTATGTTATGCTTTTATTTGGTGATAAGCAAATAAAAGATCAAGTCAGTAGGGAATGCTGTACTAGTTCTCTATAGCTTTGCTAATTTTATTTATTTTTATTCTATCAATTTTGGAAAAAAGTATTGGATTCTCTGAATATTTTTTTAATGATGTATTCCTCTTTTTCAACTCTGTGTTTTCTTCATATATATATATAGGAGTATTTTCCTAATTATGTTCATTTATAATTGTTATATCTTCCAGATGTATTCATACTTTCATCATCATGAATGTCCCTGTTTGTAGTTATCATTTCTGTGTTTTAATCTGACAAAGTCCTAAATATAATTACTGACATTTATGCATTCTACAAAGAGTTAATAAAACAAAAAATACCGTGATATATTTATTTGATAAATATTTGTTTATTACTTACAGTATGACAGGAGCAATTCTGCTGGATTATTAAAATTAACTATTATTCAACATCAGTCCTTTTTGCTGGTATCTTCCTCTTTATTTATATTTTATATACTTTTTATATTTATTTGTTTACTTTGATGAGTATTTCTATTAGTATTGTTTAAAATTGTTAAGACTTTATAAGATTATAATTTCTCAGCAACAAAAATATCTGTTGTTTGGCATGAGACTACTCGGTTTTTAATGTATGACATGGCAAAAACTGACTTATTAATCATAACCAATATCTCAAAAACTCTTTTTTATTGAAATAGTATATTCACTGGGTACAATAAAACTGTACTCCCTTGCCTGCCTTATAACTAAGCATGGCCATGTGACAAAGTTCTGACTAATGAGATGTAATTAGAAGCTATGAGCTCCAACTGCTCTCCTTTAAAATTTAGGCAGAGCTCACTATTTCCTGTTTTTCCTTTTTCTGGCTAAAAGATGAATGTGAAGGCGGGGAGACCATCAATTATCTTGTGAGACTTTGAAAATAGAAAAATACAGGTGGTAAGAATTGTAAGGCACAGAAGTATAAAAAGCTTGAGGCCAGGTGGATGGCTCATGCCCATAAACCTAGCACTCTGGGAGATTGAGGTGGGAGAAATGCTTGAGATCTGAAGTTCAACACTAGCTTCATCAAGAGCAAGATTTCATGTCTAAAAAAAATAGAACAATTAGCCAGGCATGGAGATGAGTGCCTGTAGTTCCTACCACTAAGGAGATTGAAACAGGAGGATGGCTTAAGCCTAAGAATCTAAGGGCACAGTGAAGCACAATGATAGTACCGCACTCTGGCCAGGAAAACAAAAAACAAAAACAACAACAAAAACAAAATAAAGTATAAAAAGCTTGGATCCATAGTGAATTCCTGCTGAAAAAGAAAAAGAACCTGCCCCTTTATTTTACTTTGACTTAAAAATTTTTTCTATGCACCCAAATTCTATGCAATTTCTAAATGATACAAATGAGGATTGTGATGTTTTTGGCGACAAATGAGCTTTTACGTATCCACCCCAGGTGACACACAGTAAAGAACCAATAGCGAATTGGTCCTGAGCTCCTTCAGGTTCTGGAGCCATTCAAACTAGTGCAACATATACACGTATTTCTCTCCCCAAAACTTGCCAGTTGAGCCCCAAACAAATTTTGATATACCTGAAGAAAACTCATCTTTTCTTACCATTTAAAGGCTGTGTATGCTGAGACCCTAAAGAGAGTGATTAAGAACCATGGCCCTGTACGGGGCTGCCTGAGAAGGTCACCTTTCCCAAAGTATTAGGCATAAAATGCAGACTTAGAAAGGAACATACTCACTTTCAAAAATATATTTTTTCTTAGAAATGCTGACCTTCAGTCTTTGTTGAGCACCAATTTTCCCTGAATATTTGCTATTGCCAATTCACTGCATTCAGACAGTGATTCCTATGACCTTAAAACAGCCTTTACTGTCCTGGAACTGCTGGCTACTCAGCAGATACTGAGTTTGCCCTCATCTCTAGATGCTCCAGTGATGCCACATCTGCAAATTCAGCTAGCTCCCGCTGATTTTCTGTCTTTTTCTTTTTTTCTTCTTCTTCTACTTTTTTTTTTTTTTGGTCTTTTTTTTCCTTTTTGGCAGGCTGAATGCATGACCAAGTTAAGTTTCCCCATAAAGGTCTCAAAAATGACTAATTCTTTAAATCTATTTGAACCCATCCTTAACTGCTAATTGACCTCTGCACATAATGAGTCTGGAAATGTGCACTGAGGTGTCACCTCCTCCCAACAGCACAGAGAATCAGCCTTTTACCAGTTGCTGCTAACATGTATAATCATATATATCTGTTTCAATGCCTAGTTGTTTGGGACATTTGAATGATATGCTCCCACTTATCTTCCTAATTGCCATCTCAACTTGATACCCCCACCCCTCAGAAGAGACAACTGAATAAAAGTTAACTACTACCTTGGCATGTAAAAAACTTGATTAGTTCTGAGGGAAGCAGGGGAGTACTGTTGACATTTCTTTCTTCCCGTTCTTGCATGGCAATAAGGCATAAGGACTGATTTATCAAAGAGAGTGTGCCCATCAAGCATGAGCAAGACAGAGGGAGAAAGTTCACCCTGCACAAAATGAGCTGCTAATTTCTTTCCATTTCACTGACAATGTGCTCTATGAGTTCACAGCAGCTGGGATGAGAACAATGGATTTTCCCAACCTGTGCTCCATTTAACTTCCACAACTCTACAAGGTCAAACAGAAAGAGGGAGAGAAAAAAAAAAGCTTTCCTTTCTGTTTCTCTATCTCTCTCTCTAGTGGGACATAAAAACTAGGAAATTTAGAGACTATCTGAAAAGCATACTTAATTTCTTTAAAGAAATTCCTGTTTCCTTTGCTTTTTTGGCAAAGGCTTGAATGTCATTTCTACCATCAAAATCGCACAAATGATAGAGCTTGTGTTTTGCTCTTTGGAGTATGGATGTTGGGGGAAGGTAGGCAAAAGCACTTGCATTTGAAGAGAGATGTGCTGTATCTGTTGTATAAATCCTCACTGATTACAAAATGAATCCCAAGTGATTACTGTGCAATGACTCTACTGCCACTGATTTGAAATCTTAAAAACTTATTATTCTTACTATTTTGCAATTATCAATGTGCAGAGAAACTTCCTAGTCAGTATGATTTCCTATAACCCATATCCTCAGAACGGTAGGCTCCTATGAGATAGAGGCTTTCTTTCATTTTCTTTTCTTTGCCTATTTTTTTTGGGTGTGTATGAATGTGTGTGTGTGATGGATGTGCCAACTCCCCTCTGATCTGCTTCACAAAACTTAGATCTCAGTTAACACTGGCCTATGGCAATAACTAAGTATCTGAGCTCTTATTCACCAAGAACATCTTGCCAGGTTTGTAGTTCAGGAACTATCTTGTAGGAATCATGGCCACCATAGCACATATAGCATCAGATTCTGGGAAAATTAAGGTTAAGAACCTACTTATACAAATGCAGTCATTCTTCTAATACTGGAAATCTATCACTTTTTACTGTATTTAATATTTTAGGTTCACAATCAGAAGACAAAATGAATCTGATGTTTTGAATTAAAAAAGAATAATTATAGTGATGATTTAAAAAATGTAATTTTCTGTTCAAAAAACCAAAAGCTTGTCATGGGAATATACTGTATGTTTTTCTTTTTCTTCCACTATGCATTCTGGTTTATTCAATAGAAAATAAAGTAAAGGGGGGAGCAGAAAATTTGTATTAATTTTCTAATAAGGTTGCTTTTCTACCATTTAACTTTGTAATGCTGTACTTTAAAATAACTATTTTTAAAAATATATCATGTTTTAGCCCTACCCATTTCCCTGTATTTATATTCTGATTTTCTTCCTCATTTCTCTCCTCTGTTCCAAGCACGCCGAATGACTTGCAGGTCTCTATCTGTCATTTTCTTTGTAGACTGACTTATGTTAAAATCCCATTTGGATTGAAGCATAGATTTGAGGCTTCTGTGCTTTAAGCTCTAGGGTAAATGTGTCTTGGTCTGTCTCTGTGGCTCATTGGAGAGGTATAGATTGGCCTTTCTACGGAATCTTCACTTTATCTCTGTGCATCTCTAATCACAGGCTGGATGTGCTACATGGCACAGGTCTCTCACATTTTAGGGGCAAGAAGAGACCATGTAAGACCCATCATTACATGCCTAGGACTTAGGATAATTCCCAGTACAGAGCGTGGAGTCAAAATGTTTGTCAAGTGCATGAGTGTAGAACTTGGATCTATCTGCATTTCTCATGCCAGACATTACTCATTAAAAAATTTTCTTTCAGAGAGGGATATTGCCCATTTAACAGAAACACTTCCCTTTGACCTGGTGCCATGGTTCACACCAGTAATCCTAGCACTCTGGGAGGCTGAGGTGTAAGGATTCCTTTAGCTCAGGAGTTCCAGACTAGCCTGAGCCAGAGCAAAACCCCATCACTACTAAAAATAGAAAAACTAGCCAGTTGTGGTGGCTGCCTGTAGTCCCAGCTACTCAGAAGGGCAGGAAGATTGCTTGAGCCCTGGAGTTTGAGGTTGCTGTGAGCTAGGCTGAGGCCACTGCACTCTCTAGCCTGGGCAACAGAGTGAGACTAGGTCTCAAAAACAAACCAACCACACAAACAAACAAAGAAAACAAATATTCTAGAGACATTCCTCTTAATCTTAGATTTATATTCCATATATTTCTGTACTCTAGTCAAGGTAATAGATCATCCATTGTATATTATGTTTCCAAAATAAGAATACTATGTTTGCTAATGATTTTTTTCATGTGGTAGTCACTGGTTATCATCCAATGTTTTCTAAATATTTATTTATAATCACTAAAATAAAATGAAAAATTAAAGGAGTAATCTTAAATTTTATATCAAATTGTAAAAATGTATTTAGAAACATTTATTGTTTAAAGCCAATGATTTAGGGTGATTTTCAATAGGAAATACATTGAAAAGTTAAAACATTGTCTTCAAAAAAGACTTTCTCTTTTTTTAGAGGGGGGATCTTTGTTAGTCTCTAAGTGACCTACTTGGAGATGTTCCCTTGGATGCTGTCTTCTAATATGCAACAGAGAAATTGCATAGCTAATATCTTAGTTTTGCATATCTAAAGACATTTTCTAATCTTGAATGCTGTGGCCAAACTGATCATCTAAAATTAAGATACGATGTATTTAGGATGTTCATAAAGTTCTTGTACAACATAAAATAGTTGACTATTTATTAATTTATTTTGAGACAGAGTCTCAAGCTGTTGCCCTGGGTAGAGTACCGTGGTGTCTTCAGCCTCCCAAGTAGCTGAGATTACAGGCACCTGCCATAACACTGGCTAAGTTGTTGACTATTTAAATGACAATCATAGGTCTAAGTAGTAGGTAAGTATAAAGGGCAAAGTGGTTTCTAGAAAAATATTATAAGTACGATTTGCTGCTAGCAGTAGAAATTAAAGGACAGCTAGACTCTAGATGTTGTTTCAAAAATGGTAACAAAAATACAAGAAAAGCAAAGAAAAGAAAATGTACCAGGTATCCAAAACATGGAAGCTCTAAGCCATGAATTAGATTTACTATCTAATTCTTCTTTATGTAAATGACCTCTTATTCCAATTTTTGAATACAAGTAAAAACTCCAGCACCACTGGCCTCATGAGATGGTTATGGCCTATAATCCTAGCACTCTGGGGACCAAGGTGAGAGGATCCCTGGGTTCAGGAGTTTGAGACCAGCTTAAGCAATAGGAAGATCCTGACTCTACTGAAAATACAAAAATTAGCGAGGCGTTCTGGTGGGTACTTGTAGTACTAGCTACTCGGGAGGGTGAGGCAGGAGGATCATGTGGCCCTAGGACTTTGAAGTTGTTGGGACCTAGGCTGTCTCACTGCCACTTCCAAGTTTTTTCTTTCTTTTTTTTTAGAGACAGAGTCTTACTTTACCACCCTCAGTAAGTGCCACGGCGTCACAGCTCATAGCAACCTCCAACTCCTGGGCTTAGGCGACTCCATTGCCTCAGCCTCCCAAGTAGCTGGGACTACAAGTACCCACCACAACGCCTGGCTTTTTTTGTTGCAGTTTGGCCAGGGCAGGGTTTGAACCCACCACCCTCAGTATATTGGTCCAGCGCCATACCCAATGAGCCACAGGTACCAGCCACCACCTCCAAGTATTTAACTTCAATGATATGGGTTACTTTCAGGGGAAGCTGGTGCCCTTTATCATGGAGCTAAATATATGCTGGACTAGAAGTCAGAAAAGTGAAGCCAGATAAAGCAGATGCTGAAGGAGCTGGGGATAGGGCTGCTGCCCCATGCTAGTAAGGTGAGCCAACAGATAAGAGGACTGTATGAACTTAAACAGGGCTAGAGCGCCTGCACGGGGCTTCTAAAACTTCAAGGAAGATGTTTGCTGCCTCACTTCTACAGCTTAATGCAGACTGCCCCTTGGGTTCGATGCTAACCTAGGGAACGAAAGTCTAAAGAATATAGAATCAGCTTAGCTAAAATGACTATGCAAATCCTTCAGAACATTCTGGCTCCTCAGAGCCCTGCTGGATTGATAAAAGGAAGTGCATAGGAAATTGTACTTAAAACTTTAAAATACAGTGCAATAAAAGGAATTTTCTTTTCTATAATAAGCTGGCCATTGTTTCACCTGTGTTGTTGTGATTTATTCAGAATTACTGGCCATGAGCATAATTGGTAGATCTCTATGCAGCATGATTTGCCCAGAATCAATGGGTCTACGGAACATAAAATTTCAATCTTAATTGTTAGCCTACAGAAGGTGGCAGACCACATGTAGGTCTAATCAGTATACTGTCATAATACTTAACACAGAGCCTGGTGTGTACAAAGAGAGCAGTGATTTTCGACCCATGTATAGTGGCACACTGGTGTTCCATGAGAGGATTTTAGGTGTGCCATGAAAATTTTAAACATTATTTATGAAATTACTTTTTAAAGAATTTCAAAGCATGGTATGTATATTCTTTTTAACTATCGGGTCAAGTAGCAGGTTGAAAAACAGTGCAATAGAGAGAGAGAGAAAGAGAGATAGATCACATTTGGATAGGAAACTGAGGTAAGACAAGGGGAAGATGTTATAAAAATAATAATTATTATTTTTCTCCTATAAATATCCTTAAGAATAGACTTTATCCTGAATCTATAACTGCAAATTAAAATCCCTAAACAATGTAACATATTTATAACTTTTTGGAGTTTTAGTTGTTAGTAAAAATGGGAATTATAAACTTACATAAGAGCAAAAATACAATTAAGATAATAGTGAAGCCCATGCAAATGGACTTAGGCAGAAGTCACTTTATAAAAAAGAGATCAATTGTAATATGTCCTTGATTTTTTAAATAAAGCATATATATTTCTAAGTGTATAGGAAAGCCTTACAAGGTAATATTTCCTTCCAATTCATAAATAAAGGAAATCCCAATCCATTTTTGAAAAATGTCAATGTATCATCAGGATTTCAAGACAATAAGAAAAGGATTTGTGTTCCTTTTACTTTGGCTGAGATTGAAGCCACAGGCACTGTCGCAGAAGAAGTCACCTTGCAATGCTGAACAATTGAGTCAGACTGAGTTTAGAGGGATTTTGCAGCCCTCAATGTCAAGGTCAAACGGGATTTTAGTTTCCCTTTTCAAGTTATCCTTACTCAGCTTCTCCTTCCAGACATGCTGTCTCCAACAGGATTCCCTTGCAGTACTAGCAACAGTAATGTTCCCTGAGTGGCACCAAGGTTGTCTAGAAGCAGTCAGTGAAATTCCCTACTCAGAGGCAAGGTAACTGCTATCTTGGCCCAGATGCTGGTGAAAGCCTGTGGGCATGAAAGGCATCAGCACCCAGCCCTTCAACACACTCATACCCTACTTTGATGATTGCCTACGGTTATCCTATCTTTTCCTTTCTGGAATTCTTGCTTGCAGCTTCAAGTGGCTTAAGGCAGAAATAACAAATGAATATTAAAAAATAGGGTATTATTAGTGAAGGAAAATCCATTCAGCTGTATAACTGAACAGCATTTAGCATAGGATCAGCCATAGACCTTTGTGGTAAAGTAATTTGTAAACAGTTGAACAGAAAGAGATACCCTGATAATGCTACCAAGCATTATTCTCAAAAACCAATAAAGCAAGTTATTTTATAAATTAATATATATGAGAACACACCATATGAAAGAAGAAATTATAGAAGAAACTGAAAATGTGTGTTCTTACAATAACTCTTATCATATCTATTTAAAATCTTTCGTTGACAATCCTCCCTGACTCTCCTGAGAGCTAGAACTTTTCCTGCCTTGTAGTCCAGAGCAAATCCCTATGCCTGACACACAAGAGGTAGCTAATAAATATGTTTAAATAGGTATATTCAGAAAGAGAAAAAAATCCCCAGCTATGCACAATGGAAACCATGTGCCACTAAAATATGAACGATTGTGAGAACCATTTGGAAGAGCACTTCGAATACATATCTATTGATTATGTTTGTTCATTTCTTTTATAAAGGTATGTCAAACATCCTTAATGTTACAGACACTCAGCTGTGTGTTGGGTGAATTAGAAATCTAGTCCCAGCTACTACAGACCATATGAAGAAAACACACAGAACATGGGGGGCATAGGCAAAATGAACTTCGAGTCTAACAAGCTTCACTTTGTGTAATTCACTTAAAATTTTCAGACCCAAAAAGTAGCATCGTATATAGAAATCCATTAACCTGCTTATAGAATAATCACTATTTGATTCTCAATTTTAATAAGAAGAAAGAAGTAGAAATGAGTATGTTATCAGTTAGCTATTGTACGATCTAACACACTATCCCAAACTCAGAATTATAAAACAATAAGCATGAATTAGTGTTCTCAGAGCTAGGAAGGGATGGGCAATTGTTCTTGACATGCCTGGCTGGCTCATTCATCTGTCATCATCCCTGAGTCAGTTAGCGCCCCTCTACATCTTGACTGAATACTCTGACATGGGTAGTGGTCAGTCAGCCCTCTGTCTACTCTTCGTTTTTTTATCTTCCAGCAGGTTAGCCCGGCCTTGTTCCACCTTGTTCCATGGAAGAGACAGGGTTTGAGAAAGGAAGAGGAAATGCACATGAGGCATCTTTATTCCCTGCTTAGAAGTGGCAGAGAGTCACCTCTACTGCCTTCTATGGACCAAAAAAGGCCTCATCATGAGGAAAGAAACTAGAAGTCAGATAGGAAAGGGCAGGCTCAGAGAAAAGGGGTAAAAACTGGATCCATCTTTGTGATAAATCTACCATCTATAGAAACAGCAATAGGAAGAGAAAATAATAGAAATACCAGGAAGAAGTGCCCAGGCCTTGAAAGAGAAGCAAAAAATAAAAGAATAATAATGATTAGTGACGTGCTTTGACTTTATTAAGTAGATTCAATTCAGTAAGAAAATATTATGTATTTTAAGAGAGTTTATTGAGTAAGACACTGTTTTAAGCACTGGACAGATAAAGAAAAAAAGAGAAATGGAGTATTGTTTAGGGAAGGGACAGCCAACAAAGACATTAACAAATTATAAGTGAGGTGATTTTAGATATTACTAAGTGTTAGAGAAGGAATCAAAACAAAAAATGGCAAATGCCACAATTACAGTGTGATAGAGGCTACTTCAGCTAAGGGAATCAGGATGGTTCTCTCTGAGGAAGTGAACTATGAAGACAGACTTAGATGGCAAGGACAGGGAAGGCCTATGTACACATGGAGTGACAGCACAAATCACCTGGCACCAAGTTACTGAGAAAAGAAAGAGTTTGGCTCACTGGTGAGAGAGAAAATGGCCTGTGAGGCTGTAGCTTACTGAAGGTGGAGGAGGGGGAAAGCCTAATGTGGCACAGCCTGGTAAGCTGAGTAGAGGTAGGTGGGCTCTATTCTCTGTAAACCAGGATACCATCAAAGTGTCTGGTCCGTGAAGCTATGGGATATGATGTTTTGAAAAATCATTTTGGTTATTGCGAACCAAATGTATTACATGGGACAAAAATGGAAGCAGGAAAACTATTCTATAAAAATATTGGTAAGAACAGAAAAAGAAAGGCCAGTAAGAAAGTATTTTCATTAATGTAGGTATGAGTTGTTGGCTGTGTGGTATAAAATTAAACTTTGTGAGACAGAGGGAAGTGGTCAGATTCCTGATTTACTTTAGCGGTAGAGCCCAGAAGGTTTGTTGGTTGGGCAGAAGATGAAAGGAAAGATAAGTGTTTAGAATAAAGTATTAGGACTGAGTTGAAATGTTTATTAAATAGCCAAACAGAAAGGTTGGATTGACATTGAATATGCAAATCAAAGTCTCAGGAGAGACATCAAAGGGAGAGAAATAATTTCAGAGGTCTACATAGAAATGGTCTAAATGAAATAAACTTAGGAAGAGATTGTTGTAGAAAGAGTGGAAGTCTGAATTTTATTTATTTTTTATTTTTTTAGAAGTCTGATTTTTAAAAGTATGAAACAGTCAGATATTTATACATAAGTAGCTAGAAGAAAATATTTTATTAGAAAGGCCAGTTGTGTCAAATGTTTCAGAAAGGCCAGTTGTGTCTTTGAATAAGAAGCTCAAAACGTGAGAACCTGAAAACCAAATCCAGGCCTGCTGGGCACGGACGTTCTCTAAAGTCAGTGGGCTGTAACATCTGGAGGGCAAGAAGTATATCCCTTGGATCATAATGTGCCTTTAGACTTCAAGTCCTGCCCTAAAGTGCAGGTGAGGTTGCCAGAGAGGGAAAAAAAATTTAAAAACCCAAAAGAACAAAAGGAAAAGCACATTGAAGGGAATTAGTTGTCTTACAGAGATTAAATTTGAACAGTGTATATTTCCTTCTGATGAAGAAGAAAAGATGTCTTTAAAATCATCTATGTGGATCATGGGACTCCAACTTCCACCCAAAAAGGATAAATAGAGACTGTATTTACCCTTCTTCCTAAAACAACCAAAGAAGCAACAAAATCACATGAAATACTGGTTTCTAAGACACTGGCTATCAAGCTACAAGGGCAGTGTTACCCAAGAGACTACATGACATCAGCTCTGTGATTGTCCCAGCTAAGTTCCTTGAGAGAGTTTCCAAATTTTGGAAGTTTCCTACAAAAGATAACAAGAATCAAAAGATTAACCACAAATGTGAAGAAAATATTTGCAAATCGTATGTCTAGTGAAAGACTTGCATGTGAAGAAAACAAGGAACTCTTAAAACTTAATAAGGAAACAACCCCCTTTTTTAAAACGCGCAAGCGTACAGCAGTTTTGCATGGTAAATAAACACATAAAAAGGTAATCAACACTATTAGTCATTATGGGACTTCATATTATAACCACAGTGAGAGTAGCACATAGGTATTATGATAATTAAAATGAGAAGTGTTAGCAAGGACATAGAAAAACTGCAGCTCTTTTATGCTACTGGTGAAAATGCAAAGGTATTTAATTCCTTTGGAAAACTGATTTGTTCTTTCTTAAAAATTTAAACATGTCTAGCATCTGACCCAGCTATTCTGCTCCTAAGTATTTACTCCTGAAAAGTGAAAGCAGATAGCCATGCAAAGATTTGGACATGATGGTCATGGCAGCTCTATTTATATTGGCCTCAAACTAGTAACAAAACAAATGTCCATTAACAGCAAATAAATTGTGGTATATTCATACAGTGGAATCACACTCAAAAAAAATGAACTATTGATACATACAAAAACATGGATGGATTTCAACATGACAATAATGAGTACATATTGTATTATTCCATTCCTATAAAATATAAAAAATGAAAAGTAGCTTGTAGCACCAGTAACAGATCAGTGTTTGCCTAGGGGATGGTTTGCACAGATAGGAAATTGTGTGTATGTGTGTGTGTGGGGGGGGTGAATTGCAAAGGTATATGAAAAAAATGCTGAGGGTTGATTGTCTTAATTCTAATAATGAGTTTATAAGTGATTATATGAATCAAAACTTATGAAATGCACAGTTTAAATGTGAAGTTTATTGTGTATCAGGTGAAAATTTAATCTGTTCAAAATATACTAATAGCCAAATCATTTATGAAAAAATGCCCAAAGTCTCTAATAATGAGGGAAACACAGATCAAAACCACAATGAGCTATCACTAAACTCCAATTAGAATGGCTTGTATTTAAAAGTCCCAAACAACAGATGCTGGTGTGGACGGGGAAAGAAAGTCAATCTTGTACATTTTTGGTAGGACAGCAAACTAGTACAACTTCTATGAAAAATTGTATGGATACCACAAAGAACTTAAAGTAGACCTACCATTTGGTATATAACCAAAGGACAAAAGGTCATCTTATAAAAAGGACTCCTGCACTTAAATGTTTATAGCAGCACAATTCACAATTGCAAAGATGTGGAAGCAACCCAAGTACCCACCAATACATGAATGGATTAATAAAATGTGGCAACTGCATACTATGGAGTACTACTCAGCCCTTAAATAAAAATGGTGATCTAGTATATTTTGTGGCAACCTGGATGTAACCAGAAACCATTCTTCTAAGTGAACCATCACAAAAATGGAAAAACAAGCACATGCACTGGATACCAGGTTGGAACTAATGGACCAACACTTAAGTGTACAAATGGAAGTGACTGTTAATGGAAATCAAGCTGGGGGAGGGGAGAGTGAAATGAGTAAATTCACACCTGTTAGGTACAGAGCACACTGTCTGAGTGAAGGGCACACTTGTAACTTTGACTCACTCTGCACAAGAAACAAAGTATGCAAATACCCTCAATATTCTGAAATTTAAATTAATTAATCAATAATTAATTAGAATAAATAATAACAATGAGGTCAACATACAGGGACCTTTCAATGAGCTTAAACAGGCAAGAGCAAACCTAGATGGAAGGACATACTGCAGCAGAGAACAAACGTAAAAAAATGTTTTAGATGTATAAATTGTGCCTAAAATTTTTTCTAATTTGTCAAATTAGAAAAAGGTAATGAAGAACAAATAAAGAAAATTAAAATTAAAAATGGGAGATAGGCATATATATCTATTTCCCTTTTTCTCCAAACATACAAGGAAGTGATTAATTCAACCCTTGAGGCCAGTGTTGTTATATTAGTAAATGATAAAGAGTAATAATTTTTTATGTTTTTTTCTGAATTCAGATGAATATAAAGAAAAAAAAAATTTGTACCTATATGTGTGCATGCACATATACACACACATACATGGAAAGACCCATATGGGAAGAAGAAACTTAATTCCAAAATTTAGAGCTTAACTGCTTCGATATTAAAGCCTAGGCTGTGCGGATAACCTTACTAGTGGTGGTGCCTCACACAGATCCCTGAACCGTGGACCTGCTGCTTCTCCATCTGGGAACTATCATCAAAGTTCTTAGCACAGCGTATGACACACAGCCCCTATTCAGAGATGTTACCCTCTCCTTCATTTTTCTGGCTCTTTTAATATGCTCTAATTTCCCAAGTCAGAAAATTAGATTTCAGGATACTTTTGAAGAGTTCTCAAAGTCGATGAGCTTAAAAAATCATAAATAATGGCAAATCTCTGGGGTAGAGGTAAAATCTGCCAGGCATAAAAGGATAAGCCTAATATTAAATCAGACTGTCTTCTAAAAGAGGGTATTATAATGATGCTATAAAGAAATATCTTTATAGATAAAATTAAGCCATTTTGAGTCAAATACGTGTCCAACTGGTTGTCTTCCTAATGGCTTGAGTGATTATGCCTCTAGAGCTGTGATTTATGTTCAATGTCAAATGGTAGGAGGGTGTGAATCATCATGTTGAAAAGCACTAGTCTAGATGTTGACAAGAACAGCATATTGATTAATGATTTTATTGGGAATATTAGATGATATGGTGTGGCAAGTGCTGAAATGAGGCTAAAAACCTGTGTTCTGTACTGACTGAGAAAATTAGCTCACATGTGAGATATTTTAGATTCCAACTACCCCAAATTTAAAATCAGGTACAACTAATAGATTAATTGCAGATATTTATCAGGTTAAAGTGAAAGAGAGAATATCTCCCTTGCTATTTCATGGGAAAAAATATCTAATGACTTTAATGGCAAAATGGATGTTAAGACATTTTCAAAGTTCAAATCTTTATCAAAGTATCCTTTCATGAACATCCTTATAAAAATTTAAAGATAATTGAATTTGCAAAAGTAAAAATAATGGTACAAGCACAAGTATATAAAAATTTCCAACAGTGAAAAAATGTAACAATTCTTGCACTTGGGTTGGATGGCTACACTGCCTCCCTCCTGGATGGAAGTGTAGGTTTCTATGTTATTGAGAGTAGAAGAGAATGAGGAACATGCTCACATTCTCTCCTGCTGCCTTCTACTGTTGTGCACCTCATCCAGTCTTGCTCCACACCTACACTGAAGGGCACCAAAGGGAACAAAGAGAAGGAATCAGCCACTGTCTGGGGAAATTTACTGTTTTCCTATAAAGAAGACTTTAAGACAGATAGAGTGTTGTCTAGAGCCAAATCCAACCCAGTTACAATAAGCTCTTAGGATAAGCCACTATATGTTTGCTATGAATGTAAAATGCCTTCTTCCTTCCTAAAAATTATTTCTTCTACTAACCTAACACAGTGCCTGAAATTTCTCCAGTTAGAATTTATGTTTGCAAGTCATTTGTGTCTTTGCTAATGGCAATGAATCTCTCCATTATTTTCCATTAAAAGGAAAATTATTCTGAAAAGATGCTATACTATGCCTTGGATCTGGACATAAATGCGTGTAGATAGAACAACTAGGAGAGAAAATGGGTTGCAGTGTAAGAAATTTTAGGGAAAGCTGGAAATTGGAAGTTGCCCCAAGAGAGTGGATGGGTAAACAATGACACGGAGGGGCGGGGAAGGTGGAAGAAGCGCAATAACACCAGGCCTCTGAAAAGGAATGTTTGAAAGGAGGAAATAGAATTCAGCAGAAGGAGGTGGGAAAATTCTGAACAGAAATGGAGCCTGTATCAGAATATGACTGTGGGGCTTCTCTTGTTTCCACATAGATCTTTGATACCTCGATAGTGTCTGAGTCACATCGCTGTTCAAGGGCTTTAAAACTTGGATTCACTCAAAAGCTGACTTTCTAACAAAAATTTAGGACAGCTAATTTACTTGGAAGTTTATTCCAAGAACTGTGAGTAAGAAAGTAGAAGAGAATAACAAGGACAAAATATCATAAATGCTTATTAAGGAGGAAATTAATGAGAAACTGTGAACGACACGTCTAAATCATCCCGCCCAGACCAGGGAGGTTGGTCATGTTCCTACTAACTACTTGTGTCCATTTATTTCCCTGCCTTTCTTGATTGTGTCTATGTGTGATGAAGCAATTCTGTACCAAAAATTCCTTCAGAGGGACGAAGAAGGAAAAAAAAAAAAAGAGAGAAACTCTCAGCACACTGAGATTTGTCAAGCCTTGCTATAGATGAACTCAATGATGCGATCAATATCACATATGTTTGTTCTATCACCAACCTCACATTTATAATCTGGAAGAAATAATTGGAAAATAGTCATAAATATGAACAGATAAAAAAAGATAAAAAAGAAACAGAAAATTCAAGTCCATAGAGAACGGAGAGGGGCATGATCATTAGAAAAGTGATCAAATTAATTAAAGCAGGCTTCATGAAACAGGTGAGATTTGATCAATTCTTAGTCTTAGTATGAATTACAGAGTTCGGTTGAGTGACAGAGGGAGAGAGGAGAGTATCAATATACTGATCTAGCACATCCACTAATTTGGAAACTAAAGGGTAATTTATTGGCTAAGATTTTATAAATGTCTGTCTCATCCTGGAGTATAAAAACCAACCAATACCTTCACCTAAATGAACAAGATCTCAGAACTAAAAAGAACCACAAAAATCAATGTAAATTTTATGCACAGAATCTATTGTGTATCTGCTGTTTTAGAATACTTTATGTAGAAAACGTTTCTATGACCTAAAAGTTTTACAAATTCAAAATCTGATAATCTTGAGACCTGCAGCCTTGAAGATATAAACATGTAACTTCAGTCTAAAGGCAATTAAAGAATTTACCAATTTTATGTAATAACCAGATTTCTGAATGACTCAGGGAGATTTTGTCTTTGGAAAGTTTGCTGGCTGCTTTAAGATGTGATTTGGAGCTCTGCATGTATTATTATTCCTTAATTATATTCACACTTTTCTATACACACACACTCACACATATATATTAGAACAGACGATTCTCCATTAAACCTTTCTTCTTTTTTTTAAATTTTTTGTAACCACTTGAAGATAACAAAATATTCACTTTAAACACTAAATTATTAAATAGTTCTATAACTTCCTGTGTTCTAATTTGTGCTGTCATCCAACAGCCCAGTAGGTATTATCAGGTTTAGATTTTAGAAACCAGATCTTTCTTCAACACTGAAAACAGTGTTGTTAATTTTTATTTTTGCTTGGAGTATCAATGATAATTTCAAAAAAAATATTTTATACTGATTTATCTAAATCTATACCATTTATTCATTTGATAACATTGAGAAACCTATAATAAATTAGATTCTAGGTACTATCCTAAAATTTATATTTTTATATTAAGAAAAATATGAATAATAAGAATAATAATATAATAAGAATATATGAACAGATAATTACATATGTATAATACATAAAAAATTCCACATGTACCATATGTTTGTAGGTGATAACATGAGTTTTGAGATGCATAAAGATAAAGAAACTTAAAATCCACATGAATGGACACAAATGAAGCCCTCCCAGCAATACCAGTAAGCTGGGAAACTTGAAACTTGCCCAGGTAAATCAGAAAGAATGCTGTTGTGTTTCTTTTCTTTTTTTTTTAACTACTTTTTTTTTTCTCAGTTTTTGGCTGGAGCCAGATGTGAATCCCCCACCTCCCATATATGGGGCCGGCACCTTACTCCTTTGAGTCACAGGCACCGCCCTCCAACTGTGTTTCTTGAAAGTAAAATAACTGACCATAACAAAGTCTATTTCAAAACTTTTGTAGTGACCTATGTATTACAGTGACATAGAGTTTATTTAGATACTTGTAGGACACTAACCCAGGTTGCAGTTTGGCATAGAAAACACTAAAAACTTCTAAGAGTCAAGATAGGTCAGAGTTATATTGTATCTGGATAATGCTGGCAATTGTTCTGATGATAAATTTGAGGGTGAAAATCTCGAGACAGATATATGTCATAGACTGAGTATGTGTAAGAAATAGCAGGAATTATGGAATTATGGTAAGAAGATAAGCCAAGTGGGTTATATGAAGAACTTCAGAGGTAAAATTAGTAGCACTTGGTAACTGACTGTGGCCATAGTAGAAGCATGGTTAAGGGCCTGAGTGGATTTAGAATGAAGGTTATAGCCAAGCATGTGAAAGGAGTGAATGAAGAGCATCTTTAGGAAATATTATTATATGTTTACTATTAGCTCCATAGTATTTGGAAACTCACATACAAATATTCAGCAGATCATATATATATATATATATATATATGTGTGTGTGTGTGTGTGTGTTTATATATGTACATATATATATGTATGTGTGTGTGTATATATATATATATATCCCCCCACACACAGAGATGCCTATATCTTATACCACATATAAATGTATTAAAGTTTTGATTTTAAATTCATCTGCTTAGACGATTTCTTTGAAGGAAAAGGTATAAAACGAGCATCCTCTCATTAAGGTGCAGGTGCTTAGAGTCCAGTGATCCTTCCATTGGCACAGTTTTCTCTCTGTCATTAAGTATCTTCCACCCCAGAGGAAGAGAACTATAGCACCAATGAGTTTCCATATGCACCTTTGATCTCCTTCTCGCCCTCATCCTACTCATCCTATCTATCAGTGACAACTCTAGTTGATTCCATTTCCCAATATAGATGCCAGGGCCACACAGTTCTATCTCCACTTTCACCCTTTTATGCCTCTTCATTTCACCTTACTTATCACAAAAAGCCTTTCATTGTCTTAGACTAGCCAAGCAGTGCTGACAACTCAAATGTCCATCAGCTAATGAATGGACACACAAATTTTGGTGTATCCACACAGTGGAATATTAGCCAGCAATAAAAAGAAATGAAGTACTGATACACGCAACGTGGACGTAACTGGACAACATTATGCTAGATGGAAGAAAGCCAACACGGAAGGCCACATACTGACCGTATGATTCCGTTTGCACTAGAATAGCCAAAGCCGTAGAGACAGAGCAGAGTAGTGGTCATGAGAGGCTAGAGGATGGGAGTGGGGGACAGATTGGGCAGTGACTACAAATAAGCATAGGGTTTCTTTGGGGGCTGATGAGAATATTCTAAAGTAGTGGTTCTAGGTAATGGTGATAGTTGTACTACAATTTTGTGATATGTAAATTATATTTTAACAAGGAAATCTAATATAATTGTTCTTCATTTGAGGAGGAAGATAATGCTGATAGTGAAAAAAGAGCTCTATTAATAAATAGATGGCTACATTTGAGGGAAGAAATGAAACACCTTGGTGACAAATTGAATGTAGACAATGAAAGGAAACTATCAAGGGACAATTGCCTTACTTAAAAAAAAAAGGTAATTTGAAAAAGAATCCAATTGTGGGCAGGAGATTAATTCACTTTTGAATATGTTGAGCTTTGCATAAATACCAGGTCTTTTAAGTGGAGATGCTTTTAGGCAATTGAACAGATGAGACACAGGTTCAAGCTGCTGAACTCTCAAAAATAAGAGTCATTGACTTAGCCAAGGCAGGAGTTGCAGGGGTGATGCAGAAAGAAAAACAGAAAATTAAGGGCTTGTATTTTTGTGGGACCCTCCTTCCCTTAGGGGATGGCCTTACAATGTGATCTTTTGGAAAAGAGAAAGTAAAAAAGCAGAACAATGCCTTAGCACAGAGGGTAAAAGCAGAGTTGCGGAAGGAATGACAGCCAGTACAGAGGGGCTATGGAGAATCTGAGACAAAGAAAAGTTAAGCAGTAAAGCAAACTGCCAGTTAGACCACTTCAAAAAGTAATACATGCCAAGGGGCAAAACCATGTTCCTTAGAATGCAGAGGAAATGAGGGGGATTTTAAACTGATTGCAGGCTGGAATTTTGAAATGAATGAGAAGATTTTTACCTAAGTGAGGCACTATCACTTAGGTGAGGCCATGGGGAAAGTTAGGTAAGGAAGGCTCAAAGGAATTGCGTATTACTCCAGGCTGAGAAAAGGATTAGGCAAGTGACATGACCCATCAATTTTTAAAAACTGAGATTGAGGAAGATTGTTTTAGTACCTGTGTTTGAGACTGTCCAGAGTGTAGAGTCTCCAGAGTGGAACAAGGGTGGTTCAGGGAGCACATCCTAGTTGCGAGACAGGCACGGGTAGGCTACTCGGGAGCACATACCCTGAGAACAGAATCAAGAGGGCAACTTCAGAAGCCTGACGCAATTCTTTCTCTTTAGAAACTATGCACCTTTCAGGCTACTCCTTTGCAGACCACCACTTACAGAAGACACTCAGTGGATTTCTTCCTCCCCAGTGTGAACCATTTGTGAATGCTTCTGACACTGTTTTTTTCTTACAGCCCCTCTTCCCCACCGCCCTACATCAAAAGGCAGCCTGTCAAAAAGTGAAAATGATTTTATATTTACAAGGCAAAGGAACCTTTAAATGACCTTAGAGGTTTATATGAGGAAGTCACAGCCCCAGGGGGACCTGTAAGGTTGCTGTTGACAGATACCACTTGATGGACTGGAAATCAATTTGATCAGATGTTTTTATGGATTATAGTGGCCTTGGCTAATTACAAAAGATTGTCTTCCTAGATCCCACAGTTTTCAGAGCTGACTTTGAGCAGATGTACACAGGATTAAGCTGCAGGCTTGACAGTTTTCCCTAATTATCTGTCGCAAGGGCAACTCCTGGTTCATCTTGACACTGGTGTCAAAAACAGGCTAAACTTTTATTTCTTAGGCCTCATGTCTTTTTTTCACCACAGTCTCCTGTATTTAGGTGACGATGCTGATTATATTTATCATCATTTGCATAGATTTGGAAGAGTGGAAGAAACTGCAAGGGATATCATTTTTTTAATCTACAGAAAATAAATAATATAATCCCTGATAAAATAAAATGAGGGCCACATGTATTCGATCATTCAGACGCAACTGGAAAACATGGATTTATGGAATTTTGTAAAAGAAGGTATAAGATGTCTCATTAAAAGAAGAGAGAAAGCTAAAGTGGCTGTGTTACATGACTTGATGAACAGCATCCCTTACCAGGTCTTAAAAATTACAAAAATTTGGATTTACAACAGAGGAATAAATTGTGTCATTTTTTAGGAGACTCAGAAAATGTCTCTGGAAAGATTTTATTTAACCAATACATAGTTGAAATAAATGTTTTTATTTGCTCAAAAACAAAAGTGACTATTTTTTTTTCCCACATCAAAAGAGAAAGTATTGCTTTGGAATGTAAATTCTTATTAAAGTGATGTTGTGGGTAAGCTAAACAAAGATTCAGATGTGACTGAATCTGAGGACACAGGGTCCCTGAAGCAAGGGTTAATTTGCATGTGGGCAAGAGAAGCAATCTGCATGGAAGGACAGTTTTGTCTGGAAACAGGAAGTCAGAAAGGAGAGGAGATGGCAGAAGAGGATGGTGAATAATCCTCTGCCTAGTTTGACTGCGTAATCAAAAACCGAGGATTTGGTAAGCACAATTTTAAATTTAGGTGAAAAAACTGGACTCACAAAAGTTAGTGTGACGTGGATCTAAACTTTTGTCTGGAGCCTACGAGTAACAACATATATTATTATTGAATGGGAAGAAAAACTTTCTCTTGTCTGGCAACATGAAAGCTCTGGCATGTCTGTCTGTGTGGATTCCTGAGAACAACTGCTGAGTGAGGTGGAAAGAAAGGGATCAGTAATGATACTTGACCAAGAAATGTCACTGATAGTGACAGATTCCTTTTGTATCTGTGGGAATTTCTAGGTACATTTGGCTTGCACTACAGAGACTTTGTAGAAGGACTAAAGTTTATGGTACCATTCATTCAATAAATATTCATAGTGCACACCATGTGTACTCTTCATTTGGGTATTAGGCATTCATTAGCAGACAGTAAAACAGACCAAAAAATGAGCCTATGAAATGTTTAGACAATATAATGTCTTTTAAACTAGCAATCTTGAGAAGTCTGGAGCATATATGGTGGCATTAACAATGTTAAACATAAATTACATTGTTGCCGATTTTACTTATAAAAGCTACTTAGTCTGCATGTTATTGCAAAAGAATAAATATCAGTTCAGAAGAATTTACTTATTAAAGATGGGAAACTTATCCACATGATCTTTCAAGTTCTAATTTGATGTTAAGCTTTTATAATATGTATTCCGATTATTATTTCATGTATTAGAAAGGGAAGTAGAGTGGAGTCCAGTTATAGTAGGAGACAAATATATTTTAAAGATTATGTGTTATAAGATAGCCTTACTTGGAAGGGATAGTGGTATTGTTGTGTCTTTTTTTTGGATTGTTCCTTCAGATGCTAAACCATAAAAACAGATGATGTGAAGAAGAAGTTACAACCAGTGGCCCATAAAATGGCCATAATCCCATCAAACACCAAGAACAATTATGGTGCAAACTCATATCACTAGGCCTATCAAGTTATAATTTGTATATATCTATTTTAGAAACTGCATCATTTAACCTCATTCACAAAGGTGTTAGGAAGATTAACTAACTAGATAATTTCACAAAGTGCTTAGACAATAAAAGGTAAAGAGATAAATGTCAAGGATTATTACTTTAGACCCTCTGCCAAAGCTAAAAGACCAAAGTTAATGTTTTGTTTAGTTTTCTACTGTCTAGGTAGCTCAAGTTCATTAGTTCCAAAAGTGGGGGCAGTGGGAGGAGAGAAATATCTCTTGATGAGAAAGAGAACATAGATTCACACCCAAGGGGAGTCAAAGTCATTGGATTTATTGGAGCATTTCTCTACTTACAAAGTTTTGGAAGACAATTTTCTATGAGCATCTTAGGCTTCTTCATATCTTTTGAGCAAAGTCACTGACTGCCTTTGTTTGGGGTAACCTTTTTAGGTGTGTTTATATACTGAATAACCTTGGAAATAGAGATTTATTTTCTCTCCAGAGCCAAGGCCAAGTTTGCTTGCAGTACTGGAAGGTAATAATTACGTCTCCCCCTAAAATAAAGCAAAAGCGTATTTACTGCCCATTATAAAAGATTTGGCTTCTTTATGCTAAGCATTTCATCTACTATAATGTAACTTACCTGGCCCTTTTTGTGTCATTTGGCTGTCTTTGTGTCATGCTGAGAGTTTTGAGCCTTATGGAACCAGTGGGAGGAAAATGCTAACGGTCCTGCTACTGCTATTGCCCTAAGTCACAAAATCTTTTGTCTTTGACAAAATGCTTGGTCTTCTGCTAGTACCATGAGGCTGTGCCAGGCTAAATGTTAGCTGGATTGTAGGGTAAAATCTCAACCCCCTGAGAGTTTACACATACATCACAGATCCACGCCACATACAAGTGAGGAAGATAAGAACAGTTTATATAAAATAATTTGCTACAGAAATAAAGATTTTCCCCATTACTACTCAAGAAAATATATATGTATTAAAGCACTATACACCAGAATTCCATACCCAATAAAAGCTGCATGCTGTGTGTGTGTGTGCTCGTGCCCGTGAAAAGGAAAGGTACTGCAGGAGAGAGAGAAAGAGTGAGACAGAGGGCTTCTGAGACACATGAAATAATATTTGTTCTAGTATTTTTTTAAGATGTAGTTTGCCACATCTTTTCATAAATAATTTCCCATCCATAGATGGGTGTGGTGGTGCGCACCTGTAGTCTCAGCTACATGGAAGGCTGAGGCAAAAGGATCACTTGAACCCAAGAGTTTGAGGTTCCTATGAGCTATAATGACCCCATATCACTCCACCCAGGGTGATGGAGTGAGACTCTGTCTCAAAAAAAAAAAAAAAAATTAATGTGTGAACATGAAGAAGGCCAGATCTGTGATTAACTAGAAGTAAAAACATTGCTCCTGCTGAGAAGATTCACCAGTGAAACTTAGGCATTCGATGGAAAAAAAAAAAAAAATTATGTGTGTATTTTCTATGTAAAATAAGTAGCCTGTACTGGAAAGTCTCTGAAACTGTTTGAGATTTATTCTCAACATTGTCCTTAGACCCCTGCAGAGAAGTAATCATAAGTCAGGGAAAGTAATTTTAAAAGTTGAGCGAGACAACATGTAGCCGTGAAGCATCATTCCCCTTGATGTGGAGGATTAGCTCATCGAGGGCCGGCTCCGTCACGCTTTTCTCACGCCATTCCATTCATTTTCCTTCCCCCCGCAGTTACCCACTGAATGACTGCCTCCCAACCCCTTCCTCCTTCACCCTGAGGCTGACAGACTGTGCTGCCCAAAGCTCTTTCTCTGACTCCTGATTTATGACTCTGACAGCACTTCACTGAGTGAGGGTTTGTGGCAATTTATGTCATTACACAAATTACACAAATTGCCATTAACGGATGTAATGTACTATAAAGAACTGGAAGCATGAAGAAAAAAAAAATTATTTGAGTTTTCCTTTTTTACATGTTTGCAATCCTGTATCACTGAATGTTTAATTCAATCAATAGAAATATATTCCATTAGAAAAATAAACCAATGTCTTTACCACATCTATCTTGTCTCCCCTTATTTTAAATTATTCACTTGCTTTTCTCATGAAAATGCCTTTTCTCTATGCAGAATTATTTTTAAAGTAGTAAAAAAAATCTCAGAATTATCAAATCTGCCACTAAAAAGTGAGAGAAAAAAGGATTAAAGTTTGAAGGTTATTTTTTAAAAAAGGAAAATTCTTATTTAGAGTAATTGAGTATTATGCATTATTAAGAAAATCACCCTATGTGGGACCTTATCTGATAAAAGACTTGAAGAAAACTGAAGTGCAAAGTCAGGTTTCTCCTCATTTCCACTTCTTCTGCTTCTTTTTTGTACTAGCCCTGACTGTTGATAGCCAGGACTGACATGTGACCTTGGATTCTGGAATATCTGTTTGATGTTGGCTGATGACAGCAATCATTTGGAAAGATGACTCAGTTACCATGTGTGGGTCTTGTCCCGTATCTCCTGATGCAAGCATAGCCGGGTTTTTTGCTAGGAAGCTTAATGCTGAAGAGGAAATGAAGAAAGATGTAACTGGACAGTCTAACGTCCTCGCTGAGCATCTACTTCGCATTACAGGTCTATACAGGTCCACAAGTCTGGAGGGTTTAAGAGATGAAGATTGGAAATGAAAGAAAGAGAAAGAAAGGGCTTTTGGAGAAAATATAGAATATGATAAGAACCATAGAAAGTACCGTATGATCATTCTGCCTCTGGTCTCTTTATCACACAATTCAGCATGTCATCTAATACCTCTATCAGCTTCACAACCCACTTACCTTGTCATGCTCCTCCCACTCACCTTCAGCATCTAATTTCCTTTCTCTAAAATCCACAAGTTTTCACAATCTAGCCCCACCACATCTATGAAATCTCCTCAATCCTTCCTCTGCTTTTCCCCCATTATTAACCTAACAGTGATGACTTGCTGACTATAGTGGTGCCCTATCAACTGACACTTAAAAACATCTTTATCTGTTTCCTAATCGTTTATATTCATCACTCAAGACATATATATCCTCAAAAAAATAAAAAATCAGGTTTCATTAAAAATTATGTATAAATACCACAAAAGAGACCCTTCCCCAAGGACAAGAGTAGTTACAAGGAAAAATTTGAGACCATCAGTGCACATAGGAGGGATAAGGACGAAAGGACAAAGAACAGAGAGTTTAGTTTGGGGAATCGTGAGGACCAATATGGTGGTTAAAACAGAAAAAATGAATTCTTATCTTGAATCTTCACTTCCTGTTACAAATGTAAACACAGGTATCGGACTTAGTAATACTGATATCCTATAAAGTGTATACATCTCATTTGGACCCCCAAGAATGACTGCCGTTAAGGGACCTCTGAATTGGTTCATGATCTATAAGATTTTGGTATTGCTGAAATCCCAGAATTCTTACAGAGAATTCTTACAGACAAATAGTATCCTTGGTAACCAAAACCAATGCCATGTGATGGAAGCTGAATACCCCTGGGCTTAGAAACTGAACCGGTCATAGGCAAACCTGAGCAGATAAAATGGTATTTCCACACAATCCTGGGATTTTTCTGATGTTTATTGGTGTTTTAAGTAACTTATAAAACTCCCTTATTTGTCCACAGAGTTTTCCTGGACTAAATTGTCTTTTGTGCCCATGATTTCTAAGAGACAAGATAACTATAAAGAAGGTCTTAGGGTACTTTGAACACCTTTTAGGTAATATAATTTGGATGCTCACATGACACTGAGTCTTGCTCTTCCTGGCAGTAATCCCACCCCTCCTCACCACTGCCCCCAACGTGAGGAGCATGGGAATGAATTCTATGGCAATAGCAGGTGATGGGTACACACCTGGCTGTTGATAGAAAAAAAGCAGTTTGTTAAGGCACAACTACCATATGAATCACAGAGGCTTTTGGTTTTAATTCTGGTTCTTTTTTTCTTTTTTCATAAAGGCCAGGGTTTCAGTCCCAATGCTGTTAATATTTAAGGCCTTATAATAGTTTCACGTGGGGGCATCCTCTCTGTATTACAGCATGTTTATCAGCATCCCTGGCTTCTATCCACTAGCTGTCAGTAAAAGTCTTCCCACATGTTACAGGGGGGAAAAATTGTCTCCAGACATGGCCAAAAGCCTCCTGAGAGGCAAAAACCATGCTCTGCTGAGAACTACTGCTCTAGGGCGACACCCCACCACCCCACCCCCGCTCAGTACTACACAACTACTTGTACACTGTGAGCTTTTAAAAGACTGACTGTGTGTCCTTGGCTGAGTCCTTTTCTATTTCTGGGCCACCCTTTTAATTTCTGTAAAATGAAGACGTGCTCCCAAATCTTATCCAGGGCTAAGACTCGGTAAGTATAAAGGCTCTATTTTATAAAGACACTCTGCAAATTCCTGGATGAAATAAATAGAAGTTTCAGTGGGGATTTTCTGATGAGCTTCTTGTGACAGGTGTAAAAATTATCATGTGAAACTCTCTCTTTTCTAGTATAATTTAGAGTTATTCTGGAAGAAAATAGTAGGTGACCTTGGTACTTGTGCCTATATAAGCAGATTTTTAAGCCATGACAACAGTGACAAGTCAACGTGGAAGCATAAAATTCATTGAGAACATTCGGATAAACAAAGGGAAGATGTAAAGCCAGAGAAGGAGTCAGCACATAGGCTCGTGAACAAGGCACACAGAGCTTGCTGAATTCTACCCGACTCCTTAGCACACCACAGTCAGGCATAAAGTAAGAGTGGCCTTTTAATTCTTAAAGTATATTTAACTTGGTATATGTATTACATTTGGAAAGGTCTTTCATTCCCTAAAACAACCATAGATCCTCTCTTTTGACTTAATAATAATAATTATAATAATAAGCCAGGCTATTTAATTTGGAATATAGGGTACACCTCAAGCCCCTACCATGTCTCACAGACCCAACTTAGTCTCTGTGAAGGGCACAAAGTGAGCAGGAAAATAGAAATAAGCTCTGTCATTAAGAAGCTTAAAATCCATTTAAAGTGACAGGATTAACCCAAGGGGTTCAGTAACAAGTGATTATAAGATACTGTATATTTAAGGACTAAACTGGGCTGAAACAACATGTGAGGACTCCAGAAAGGTAGTGTTAACACGAGATAAGAGTCAGAGCCTCTTCAGTCCACAATTCTGTTTGAAATTAGTCCTAAACATATGCTGGGGTAATATCTGAATATCTGAATATCATTTGACATTGTATTTGATCACAACTAAAGCTGGAGTTATATATATGTACGTATGTACGAATATGTATGTCAATGGAGTATCCTAACATAACTTTTAAAGACTAGAAAAATTACAACTTTCCTACAGTTTGTTGTCAACAATGAATTCGTGTTAACTTTTCTAGCCCTTTTGGAATCAGTTAATATTGTCTTCCAATTTCACTTCCCATGCCATGAGTTGAACATGCTTATTATGTACCATTTTGAGAAAGAAGCCTCTTATTTTACCTATATGTTTTATTGAACTGGAATTTCCATTTTGTCAGGGCACGAGGATCAGAGCTGGAAGCCCAAGGAGAAAGAACTGGCAGATAGTAGGAATCATAGTGGGAGAACGATTTACATAAAATGTTTCTTCTCAAATTCCTTTTTATCTCAAGGAAATACAAATGGTGCTTACTAGAAAAGGCCCATTCCTACCTTCCTTTGTGTACACAGGGTAAGTTTTTGCTACCCCTGCAAATGTAGAAGGTGGTTTCTAATTCATCTTGATAACTAGGGCCCCTATTCCATAGATCTAATGTTTCTACTTTTCATCCCCTTTCTAAAAAGGTTTTGATTAACAGAGGCCACAAAATGCCAAACTTTGATATCAGACACCATGCCCCTCCTGGTCTAAAGCAATTATCAATTTGGAAGTTCATTTCAAAACTACTGATAGTGTCTTTGAACTTTGTATCTGTGGACTATCCCAGCAAAAGGGGGTGACAGGTAACAGCAGCCAACACATCTTAGTAGCCATTTTTAAAGATGAAGTATTTTCTCTCATGCACACCAAAACATACTGTGTTGTTTAAATGGCTTTAATGCTCATGTCACACACAAATGGTCTAAGTCTGTAGCGTACTTTGGTTGGATCAAAGAGATATATTTGTATATTAACATAGTTATGAATGAATTAAACAGATTTGAAACATGTACTCTTCACTGTATGTAATGTGGCGACATTATTTCTATAGATCCTGCATATGGACTTGCTTTGTTTAATTGTTCTGATGCTAATGACAACTTAGAACAAATCACTTCATTTTCTGCATCTTGACCTTCTCATTTGTAAACAGGAGAGCTAACTTAAATCATTGCTATGAGCTCCTCCTACTCTAAACATTTGTAAGTATAATTTTAACCCTTATTTTCATTAATCTTTTTTTTTTTTTTTTTTTTTTTTTAGACAGAGCCTCAAGCTATCCCCCTTGGTAGAGTGCCGTGGCATTAAAGTTCACAGCAACCACCAACTTCCTGGGCTCAAGCGAGTCTCTTGCCTCTGCCTCCCAAGTAGCTGGGACCACAGGCGCCCGCCACAACGCCTGGCTCTTTTTTGGTTGCAGCCATCATTGTTGTTTGGCGGGTCCGGGCTGGGGATTCGAACCCGCCACCTTAGGTGTACGTGGCTGGCGCCTTAGCCGGTTGAGCTATAGGCGCCGAGCCTGACCTTGACACTTTTGAA
>CAUYTI010144125.1:0-12351 GCA_963575145.1 Galago senegalensis | reverse complement strand
TGCCATGGCATCACGCTCACAGCAACCTCCAACTCCTGGGCTCAAGCGAGTCTCCTGCCTCTGCCTCCCAAGTAGCTGGGACTATAGGCGCCCGCCACAACGCCTGGCCATTTTTTGGTTGCAGCCATCATTGTTGTTTGGTGGGCCTGGGCTGGGGATTTGAACCCGCCACCTTAGGTGTAAGTGGCTGGCGCCTTAGCCAGTTGAGCTATAGGCACCGAGCCCTGAGATAGAATCTTAAAAAGTGAGGATACAGTTCTCATATGCACAGGTTTTATTTAGTGTGGTGCTGTGCAAAATGAGGACTGTCTACATACTGAAATTGGTTAGACGCGGCTAAAGTAGTGCTTGGAAGAAAATTGTAGCATTTAATTCTTGTATTAGAAAAAAAGAAAGATTGAAAATCAGTAATTTAAATTTCTAACTTAAGAAATTAATAAAAAAAAAGGAAATTAAACCCAAAGTAAGGAGAAGAAAGGAAACAGTCAAAATAGAAATGAATAAAAGAGGCTCAGCGCCTGTGGCTCAAGTGGCTAAGGTGCCAGCCACGTACACCTAAGGTGGTGGGTTCGAATTTTGGCTGCAACCAAAAAAAAAAAAAAAAAGAAATGAATAAAAGAAAATAAATCAGAAAAATAATTATAAAAATCAGACAAAATTTTTTTTTTTGAAAAGATCATTAAAATTAGTGTTTATAGCCAGGTTGATTGGCGTATAAAAACTCCACAAATTACCAGTATTAGATATTTCAGTACAGATCCTACAGACATTAAAATGCTAATAAGGGGATATTATGAATGGCTTTATGCTAACAGAATTGATGTTTTAGATGAAATGGGCAAGTCCTTTAGGAATATAAACTACCAAGCAGAAATGTATTAAAGGAAGGTATTACATTGAATTTGTAGTCTAAAACATTGTCACAGTGAAAATTTACTCTGAGGTGATTTCATGGATGAATTCAGGCAAATAAGTAAAGAAGAAATAGAAAATTTAATAGAGAACACTTCTCAATTCATTTTATGAAATCTAACACAATTAGACAGAGATGTTACATGTAAAGAAAACTACAATTATTCTTATGAATGTAGATTCAAAAATCCTTAACAAAATGAAAAACCAGGCTTGGCACCTGTGGCTCAAGTGGCTAAGGTGTTAGCCACATACACCTAAGGTGGCGGGTTCGAATCCAGCCTGGGCCCGCCAAACAACAATGGTGGCTGCAACCAAAAAATAGCCAGGTGTTGTGGCAGGTCCCTGTGGTCCCAGCTACTTGGGAGGAGGAGGCAGGAGACTCACTTGAGCCCAGGAGTTGGAGGTTGTTGTAAGTTGTGATGCCACAGCACTCTACCCAGGGGGACAGCTTGAGGCTCTGTCTCAAAAAAAAAAAAAAAAAAGAAAATCGTTCTTATCCTACAATATTTAAAAGGGATAATACTGTATACAGCATGGCAGTGGTAGGTTGAATAATGGCCCCCAGAATATTCTTGTCTTAATCCCTTGAACCTAAGAGACTTTGCAGGTGTGAATAGGTTAATAATTTTAAAGTGGGAATTATGTAGGTAGAACTGATACAATCACAGGAGTCCTTAGTAAAAGGAGGTCAGAAAATAGACTGGAAAGAGATCTGACAAAGAAACCGTGTCTGTAGTGAAGTGAGGTGTCAGGGTCATGATCTCAGGAATGTACGGAGCCTGCAAAGGCTAAGGAAGGGAGTGGATTTTCTCCTAGAGCCTCCAGAATGAACCAACCATATCAATACCATGATTTCAGCCTGTATGGCTCATTTTGGACTTTTGGTATCTAGAACTGTACTTGTACCTCCCTATATTGACCGGCTCCTTAAGTTGAGCTAATTTTCACAGACTAGACGTGTACCATGTATCATCAGTACAGTAGGCCTAGTTCCTTACATTGACCACCTTTATATGTTGACCAATTTTGCGGTCCCATGGGTAGTCAGCTTACAGAGGTTCTACTGTATTTCTTGCATCCACAAAATGCCTGCAGGATTGTTTACTAAGTTGTACATTTTGAGCATAAAATCTCTCATATTCAGGAGAGTTATATTTTGTTTTTAATTGTGTTTGTTTATTTGCTTATACAAGGGCCTGAGGTCTTTTGACTGGCCTGGACTAGTATTTATGCTAATTTTCCTGTTTGGGGATCCTATACTGCACTAGAATTTTGGATTCCATGAGTAGATTATTTGTTTCTTAAAATGACTTGCTTACCTCCCAAATCCCAGCTGACAAGAGTTTTATTTCTCTATGATAATAGGAAAAGTCAGTTTCTATACATATAGCTTTGATTTTTTTGGAACTTGGAAATTCTTTTTTTCACAGCTTGGAGATTTTCATTTTTTTCACAGTGAACTTAGCTTATATTTTAAATATTCTGTTTTGCCTAACATTTGCTTATGGTTTTGGTCAGGAAAAGGTACTGCTTTTCAGCATAGTTTTCCATGTTCTGGGAGGTTGCTTATTTTTATTTGTTTGTTTTAGGTCAGTTGTAAATTTAGTTTGACTTGTTTATTTTATTTTAGTTTTTATTCATTTTCTTGAGACAAAGTCTCACTCTGTTACTCTGGGTAGAGTGCTGTTGTGTCATAGCTCACAGCAACATCAAACTCTTGGGCTCGAGATCTTCTTGCTTCAGCCTCCTGAGTAGCTGGGACTGTAGGCACTCATGGTCTAGTTTTTCTATTTTTAGTAGAGCTAGGGTCTTGCTCTTGCTCAGGTTGGTCTGCGCTTAGGCAGTCCACCTGCCTCGGCCTCTCAGAGTGCTAGGATCATAGGCATTAGCCACTGTATCTGACCATAACTTATTTATTTTTAACAGAATTTTCCTTTTTTCTCTGTAAAGGTGATCTTTTTTGTGACTTTCCCCCTCTGGATTGTTGATTCTTGTTTCCTTTCAGAATTATAATATTTTTTATAATCACTAAAAGAGTTTTGATGAAATGTATTTGTTTATACAGGTAACAAAAAGCGTTTCGCTTTCAAAACTGTGAATTTGTCTTTGAATGAGGAAAATTTTGAGTATGTTTATATTTTTATTTTATAAAGATACACCCTCGCAGAGGGTTCAGTTTATCCTGGGTACTGAAGATGATGATGAAGAACATATTCCCCATGATCTCTTCACGGAAATGGATGAACTGTGTTACAGAGATGGAGAAGAATATGAATGGAAAGAAACTGCCAGGTAGTATTGCTCATTTTTTGGTGGGCTTTACTTGGTTTCTTTTTGTAATGAGAAATTAAATTGAAATTATGAGCTATTACCTGTTGCTTTACACTAGTGAGCAGAGGATTTCCTTGTGAATGTGTGGAAACTCTCTGAAATATTTCACTTTATTCTCAGATTTTTTTCTTTAAGCAGTCCTATACTTCAACATAATATAAAAGTAATTACATTACTGTAGGTTTTAATAAGTCTTTACTTAAATTTGAAAATCTAAATCTTTGTTAAAAGAAGAGTAGAAGTAGAAGCTGTAGGAAAGGCCATAGTTTTTTTGGAAGGCTTATTTTTTATTATTGTGATAGTTAGAAAAGATTGAGGACCTACAGAGGAAACTTACAACGATAGATATTGCAGATAATTAGCTTAATCTGTGAAAATACATTCGTAACCAAATTTCATTTTGGTGCTCATTTTCTTTCTTTCTTTCTTTCTTTCTTTCTTTCTTTCTTTCTTTCTTTCTTTCTTTCGAAAAGAACAAGTTTTTATTTTATCACGTCAAGATAAGCAATGGAATCTTCATTATTTATCCAAAAAAAATATTTTTATATGTTATACATACAGATGGCTGAAATTTGAAGAGGATGTTGAAGATGGCGGTGACCGGTGGAGTAAACCTTATGTGGCAACTCTCTCTCTGCATAGTCTTTTTGAACTAAGGAGCTGCATCCTAAATGGAACAGTCATGCTGGATATGAGAGCGAGCACTCTAGATGAAATAGCAGGTTATAGTAAATTGACTTTTTAAAAAATGTTTAAGGTGTTCTAAGATTAGAGACAAGGAAAGTAGAACTTAGGCATGTGTTTAACAGCTGTATGTTGAGTTTGTCTTCTGTGCAGGGGAGTATGAGGAAGGGACATACAAATAAAAGAGACTTTTGGTCTTTGATAAGTTTGGAGACATGAAGCTTAAATGAAATAGACGTAACTGTAGTATCATGAAGAGAGTGCTTGGTGCTATAAGCAAATACAGAGTCTGTTCTCTGAAAATTCTGAGAAAAGGGGTTTTGTTTCATTGTTTTTTTGGACCAGGTATCTGTGGAAGATACAGAGAGGAAATAAATTGTACAACTTATTTGTAGAATGTAAACATGTGGGAGCAAGGAGCAGGTAGTACAAGAGAAAATAAAATGGGGCGGCACCTGTGGCTCAGTAGTAGGATCCCGGCCCCATACACCAGGGGTGTCAGGTTTGAACCTGGCCCCAGCCAAACTGCAACAACAACAACAAAAATAGCCAGGCGTTGTGGTAGACGCCTATAGTCCCAGCTACCCGGGAGGCTGAGGCAAGAGAATCGCCTAAGTCCAAGAGTTGGAGGTTGCTGTGAGCTATGTCGCCATGGCACTTTACTGAGGGCAACAAAGTGAGACTCTGTATCTAATATTAAAAAAAAGAGAGAAAATAAAATATTTTAAGGAGGATAAGAGCAGGAGGAAGTATGGGCATACCTTTTTTCTAGAGAAGTATAGGCAGGTATGAATCTCAGGAAAGTCAATTTTGTGTGAGTATATAGATTTATTCAATAGTAGTAAGAGATCTATTGGGAAAACAGGGTAGAGATTGATCATGACTTACCTTGAATTTTGAGCTAAGAAATTGGATTTTGGCCTACATTTTGGCAGTTTGGGTGGTTTTAAAGTTGGTGGGGAAGTATCACGTGAGGTCATCTGCAGGAATATCATCCAGGCAACAGAATGTAAGGTGCATTTGGAGATGGAAGAGATTAGAAGCAAGTAGATCAACTGTCTTGGAATTGTTTATGCAAGAAGTGATATTGACCTAGGCTATCATAGATACAGTCTGAAAATGAAGGAGAGCGAGATTTGAGGGATAAAGTGGAGTTAGGAAATGGAAAAAGAAAGCCATGATATAACTTTTTGTTCACTAAGATTGCTCAAAAACAATCAAATTCAGTGGTAATGGATTCGATAATTGTGACTGTTGTACGTTGCTCTTATGGAAAAACAAAAAATCTGTAGTGTTTCATTTTTAAGAAAACCACGAACTTGTTAGAACTTCTCAGGTTAGAATCATTCAATTTTATCTAGTATATTTGACTGTGTGCTGCAGATATTTAAATTGTCAAAGTCCTTACTTAGCTGTCTTACATAAATGACTAAAAAATTGAGTGAAGCCTGCGAATACTGAATTTGGACACCTGAGTCTTTGCAGTTACCATGTAAATGTATAATCCAGTATTTGCTTTTTTGGTAACTGTAGTTGTTGTATTAATGTTATAGATTGATCGCTCAGTTTTTCCAAATAGAGTAATCGTATTATAACTTTTGAAAATTTGATTCTGTTCTCTCAAGTTAGTACCACTGTTTTTAAAATATACATATTTTATGAATTAAAGAGTCCAGCAACCACAATAATATATAAAATGGCGTTGCCATCAATTTCTACATTCCTCACCTCTCCCTCATAACCTGATTTATTTCTCTTCCTAGAACTTACTACCCCATAATAGTTGATCTATTTATTTGCTCATTGGTTTTTCTACCTCTAAAAGAAAGCAGAAACTTGCTCTGTTAACTGTATTTCCAACATATAACAGGCACTTAGTAAATAGTTAATGATGAAGAGTCCAGATATTCACGACTGGAACAGGTTTGGGGAAAAATAGGAGATGAGGCAATAGAACACTTATACATCTTAGAAAGCCGGTATAATTGAATAGTCAGTTTAATAGAATTTATGGCATCCATATGGGTAAGCTCTTTCAACTATAGGATGACAGTTAGTATAAGTAAACTTTTTGTAAATAATTGTATTTATTAAAAAAGGGTGTCTTTATTTTTGTCATATAAAGTTCATATTTGTCCATATGCATTATTTACTATTGAAAGAGTAATACTTTCAAGAGCTATTTAAGATGATAATTTTTGTTAAGAGGTTTCACTTTGAGTTTATTTCTGTATTATGGTTATCTAAGTATTTAATAACAATAACTTATTTTTTTCCTTTGAATAGATATGGTATTAGATAACATGATAGCCTCTGGCCAGTTAGATGAATCCATCCGAGAGAACGTCCGAGAAGCTCTTCTGAAGAGGCATCATCATCAGAATGAGAAAAGATTCGCCAGTCGAATTCCCCTTGTTCGGTCTTTCGCAGATATAGGCAAGAAACATTCTGACCCTCACTTGCTTGAAAGGAATGGTGAGATAAGTTGCGGCATCCAATTTTGCTAACACTACTACTGTAACAGCATTCTAGTATGTTACAATTAACATTTGAGGATATTTCTTTATTTATTTTTGTTGTTGCAGTTTGGCTGGGGTTGGGTTTGAACCCGCCACCTTTGGTATATGGGGCCGGTGTCCTACTCACTGAGCCACAGGCGCTGCCCCATTTGAGGATATTTAAGCACTCTCATTATTTCTAAGCCTCAGTTACTTCTCCTTCTTGCCTTTTTGTTTCTATTTAAGGTATATTGTTACATAACTGATTAATGTGGCATAAATTATGATCTACATTTTAATTAGGGATCTTGGATGGGAACTTTTACGTTAGATTTCAACTCATAATTTTTTCTTGTCTCCTGAATATACTTTATTTACAGGGTATAAACAAGTGTTTTTGGGGTGGTTTGCTGATTTCACTGCTCTTTATTTATGATATGTGTGAAAGGCTCTTATGACTGTTCTATCTTACACCAAGGATGACCTGGATGGTATCTGCCAACCCTTTAAGAATGATTTAGACCCAGGTTCACATATTCCAGCTTTCCTTTGTTATACACAGGCCAGTGGCAGATTGTTCAGGACGCGGGAAGATGGTTGTTTTTAGCTCTTTACTCCTGTCATTGTCTTAAGGCTGGCACACTTGGAGTTTCACTTTTCCCCATTTTCTTCTGCCTAAAACAAAAGAAAACATCAATCACTAGGGTTGAGAACTCTGATGAAAACCTAGGTGCAAAAGATTGGCATAGCTTTTGAGGGCCTCTGTTGCCTCTAGCAGTTACTCCTAGCTGCTGGTATTATCCAAACATATGAGGATTAGAGTGTCGAGGAGTGGGATATGGAACGTTGTGTCTGCTCACCTTTTTTTCCCTAGAGCAATATGAGGGCATACAGTTAGCTTACATTGTTTGCTTTGTTAGGTAAGGCCCAACTTATAGTTGTGCCCTTGACCGAAAAGTTGTGCCATATACCCTTACAGTGTGCCTGTTAGGTGAGAGCATACTAATCCTCTTCCCTGTCCCTCATCCCCTCCCCTCCTTGAGTTTAATTGTGTTTTCTCTTATGTGGGTGTTTGTTCATCTACTGGTTTCACTATTAAGTACCTTGGATGCTTGCTTTTCCATTCTTGTGATACTTTACTAAGAAGAATGTTCTTCTACTCCATCCAGGTTAAAGCAAAAGATGTTAAGTCTTTATCTGTTTTTATGGCTGAATAGTATTCCACAACATCTTTTTTATCCCTGAAATAATAGTATGGCTTTTAAGTGTTCTACCAGCAAATAGCTGTAGGTTACAGGGTTTAATACATCTGAAGGTGATAGTAGTCATCTTTTGTAGCTCAGTGTTGAGATACTTAATTTGACCACTAACACTCTTGTAAAAGTCTGTTTAAAATTATGCATTGGTATGTTTAAGGACTTTTATGAATGAAAGAACATCTCTCATGGAACAGAGTTTAATTTAAAAGCAAGTTATATGTGGCACATCTTACCTTTCTTTTCATCTTTTATTTTTTGTGTATTCTCTGTTTTGGTGAAATGAGTTCATTTATGCAGAGGGACTCTGTTAAGTTTTTATTCCTCATATGTAGTGGTTCCTGATTATTTTCTAGCTGTTATCTGTTTGCTTTTAATCATAAGACAGTTGTCTATTTTAAATTTCATTTTATCATGTTATTTTGTTGAAATACGGTAATTGAACAGTTTTTCTGCATGTAGCTGATTTTTAAATAAGTGGTGTTTTTAAAATGGTTGATCTTTATTTTTAATATTTCTGAAATATCTTGAGCATGTATCTTTGATTACTTAGGCCATAAGGAATTAATTATTGTATTTTTTGTGTTTTTCATAAAAAAGAATGTTATTCTTTTAAGCTTTACTTAATAGAAATATCAGGTATTTTGAAGTGTAAGTATGCATGGACTTTGAAATATTCTAGACTTGCTACCTATTGCTATTGTTGGTGAGAAATACTTTTTTTTTCTATTTAAATAAAATATTAATACATATTTGATTCAATTTATTTGCTGTGTTAGAAATAAGACGCATACTTTATGGCATTTATTAATACCTTTGGAGTGCTCAAGAATAGTATTGTTGGCTTACTGCCTGTTGCTCAGTGGTTAGGGTGCTGGGCACATACACTGGAGCTGGCCGTTTCCAACCAGCCTGGGACTGCTAAATGACAATGACAGCTACAACAAAAAACAATAGCTGGGCATTGTGGCGGGTGCCTGTAGTCCCAGCTACTTGGGAGGCTGAGGCAAGAGAATCACTTGCGCCCAAGAGTCTGAGGTTGCTGTGAGCTATGACAGCATGGCACTCTGTCGAGGGTGACAAAGTGAGACTCTTTCTCAAAAAAAAAAAAAAAAAAGTATTCTTTAAAATTGACATTTTAAAAAGTTTTTCTAGAATTTGTCTTATGTTTTTAAACCTTATTTGAAAACACTCCTAGTAAATGTTGTTTTATTGACTTAATGTTATAACATTAAGTTAGAAATTATTAGGTAATGTTAATGTGGACTTTTTGTGGGAAAGATAATTATCTATAGCTTTTTGGTAAAACGTAGGAAAAGTACACTAAATATAAGCTGTCAGTGCTGTTAATTTTTGGTTTGGGTTCTGTTTCTTCGGGTTTTTTTTCCTGTGTGTATTCTCGTTTGCTATTTAAGTAGCAACTTTGTATTGTGATTGTCCTTTTTAAAAATGCTGCACTAACTATTGGTCATTCTCATTTTTAACAGGGTTATTTTGCTCCCCCTACTGCCTCCCCTATCTGTGCATCTGTCATTGTCATTTTGTTGTTGGTTTGTTTTTGGTTAAAGTTTCAGGGAACTAATTACAATTTGAGCAACTTTCGTGACTTTCTAACATTTAAGACCTTGATTGACGTGCTAACTCTCACAGCATGAATTTGAAATTTTGGGCCTTGAAAGCTTACAATTTACAGTACAATTGATTTTTTTTTTTTTTGTCTCTATTTGCCTTCTGCAGTGAACTTCATCATTTTTCATTTATTTGTTTTATCTCAGGGGAAGGCCTTTCAGCCTCCCGCCACTCTTTGCGAACAGGTCTGTCTGCCTCAAACCTTTCATTGAGAGGAGAATCGCCTTTATCTCTTCTTCTCAGTCATCTTCTTCCTTCTTCAAGAGCTGGAACCCCGGCAGGCTCGAGGTGTACAACCCCAGTACCTACCCCTCAGAACAGCCCTCCTTCCAGCCCTAGCACCCGTCGCCTGACTTCCAGAAGTTCCCAACAGAGTCAGCTTCAGGTCCCAGAACTACTGGTTTCACCTGCCAGTGATGACATTCCCACAGTAGTAATTCATCCGCCAGAGGAAGACTTAGAAGCACTGAAAGGCCAGGAGCAGAAGAATGAGGAAAATGTTGACTTAATTCCAGGCAACTATCCAAAAATCTTCCATGTGTGGTGCTTTCTGCCTCTGGATCACTTGCACTTGGAATGCCTTTCAGCACATAGCTTGAGCAGCATCTGTAGATAATGCTTACAATTTATTTTGACTTCTGCATGTTTTTTTCTTTATATAGTATATTGTTGAAGAGAATAGAATTATTAAAATTTAAGCTCTGAAAGAGTACAAAGAAGACTACGCATAAATTTAAGCCCATTTACAAATTTTCACTAAGATTTTAGATATGAAAGCATTTGAATGGTTCAGAAAAGCATAGACATTTTTTATAATTAATATTTTCATTTGCCATGGATTTACTTTAGAATGGTGGCTTATTGTGTATTCACTCAGAAGGTGAATGAATGCATATATGTACATTATAATGAGGTGATATGCCTTTTACCTGATGCTTTTCTCCAAAGAATGTAGTACATGTTAGCCCTTTTAACACAGATAGTCATCAGAGAACTTGTCTTCTTAGAGGCAAAAATGAGAAAAAGAACATTCAATCCTGATTGCCTGGAATCATTATTTCAAACTGGTATTTATATTTTGGATTAGAATTTAATTGCTCTTTGGCTCGGCACCTGTGGCTCAAGTGGCTAAGGTGCTAGCCACATACACCTAAGGTGGTGGGTTTGAATCCAGCCCAAGCCCACCAAACAACAATCACGGCTGCAACCAAAAAATAGCTGGGTGTTGTGGCGGGCGCCTGTGGTCCCAGCTACTTGGGAGGCTGAGGCAAGAGACTTGCTCGAACCCAGGAGTTAGAGGTTGCTGTGAGCTGTGATGCTATGGCACTCTACCCAGGGGGATAGCTTGAGGCTCTGTCTCAAAAAAAAAAGAATTTAATTGCTCTTTATTTAAGGCCGTGTCTATCTTTAATCCAAGTGTAGTTCAAAATTTTTAGGGTAAGAACTCCTATAGTTATGGCTAGAAGGAAAAAAAAACATTTATATATATATGTGTGTGTGTGTATGTATGTGAGTACATATATTACACACACACACACACACAAAGTAGAACCTCCGTAAGTTGATCACCCAAGAGACGGTAACAAACTGGTCAACATACAGAGGTGGTCAACATAAGGAACTAGGCCTACTGTACTGATACATACATGTGGTGCATGTCTGGTCTATGAAAATTACATCTGCTTAATGAGGTGGTTAATATAGGGAAGTGGCCAACTATGGAGGTAGGGTCTCCAATGTATTCGTGTGTGTGTGTGTGTGTGTGTGTGTGTGTGTGTGTATTTTTTTCTTTCTTTCTTTTTTTTTTTGGGGGGAGATAGAGTCTCACTCTGTTATTTAGAGTGCAGTGTCATTATCATGGCTTGCTGCAACCTTAAACTCTTTCTGTACTCAAAGGATCCTCTTTCCTCAGCCTCCCAAGTTGCTGGGACGATAGTCAGCTAAGTTTTCTATATTTTATAGAGACAGGGTCTTTCTTGCTCTTGCTCAAGTTGGTCTTGAACTTCTGACCTCATGCAGTCTTCCTCCCTTGGCCTCCCAGAGTACCAGGATTACAGGCATGAACCACCATTTCTGGCCTAGAATATATTTTTATATATGAATTAGAAAAACTATTTTATCAGTGGATAAAAGGTTTAGAACTTTAAGGGCTATAAATTATGATAATTTGGTTCTTATATATTGGTTAAGTATATATTTATATACATGTCTTTAATACTAATTTTGATAAAGTAAGTATGTTTTAGTGACTTACTGATATTTTAGCTAAACCTCATTGTGACATATATTAACATTAGTGTTTATAATCACTTAAGTATTAGTCATACTTTTCTAAAATACTGATAATATCTAATACTTAGTGGTAGTTGAGTCATTAATCTATTTGTGCATATACATTTTTGTAAGTTAGTTGTTAGAAAAGTTAGAACTTCCCTGAGTTATACATCAGGAAAGGGACAGTCTTAATCAGGGGCGTCCAACCTGGGGGCTGTGAGCTGCATGCTGATTTTGTGAGGACTTTTCTTTTTTGCTTATTTGTGGTATGAAAAGTATGCATAAACTTTTTTTTTTTTTTTTTGTGCTCATAAGCTTTCATTAAAGTTTGTATATTTAATGTGTGGCCCAAGACAACTCTAATTCTTCTAGTGTATGGCACAGGGGAAAAAAAAAGGTTGGACACCCTTGGTAAATCCTCTACAAATTCTCTATTTTTATCATCCTATTAAAAAAAAAATCCATCTCTCTATTGGCATTATTTACATATATCAATTATATTTAATCAAAGCTTTTTTTTTTTTTTTTTAAGACAGAGCCTCAAGCCGTCCCCCTGGGTAGAGTGCCGTGGCATTACAGCTCACAGCAACCTCCAACTCCTGGGCTCAAACGAGTCTCTTGCCTCCGCCTCCCAAGTAGCGGGGACCACAGGTGCCCACCACAACGCCCGGCTATTTTTTGGTTGCAGCCGTCATTGTTGTTTGGCAGGTCCGGGCTGGGGATTCGAACCTGCCACCTTAGGTGTACGTGGCTGGCGCCTTAGC
>CAUYTI010144122.1:0-12122 GCA_963575145.1 Galago senegalensis | reverse complement strand
TTGAGACAGAGCCTCAAGCTGTCCCCCTGGGTAGAGTGCTGTGGCATTACAGCTCACAGCAACCTCCAACTCCTGGGCTCAAGCGAGTCTCTTGCCTCTGCCTCCCAAGTAGCTGGGACCACAGGCACCCGCCACAACACCTGGCCATTTTTTGGTTGCAGCCGTCATTGTTGTTTGGCGGGTCTGGGCTGGGGATTTGAACCCGCCACCTTAGGTGTACGTGGCTGGTGCCTTAGCTGGTTGAGCTATAGGCGCCGAGCCGTTAGAGTATATTCTAAACCTAACAGGCTTAGGTTGGTCACTTTAGCCAAGAAGCAGGCACTAGCGTTGATCAGATACTTGGTTGCTATTCTGGAGTGTTACTATTTCCTGCTGTCCGGGTGAGTTTGAAAGTGGTCTCCAACTTCTTGTTCACCTTCTGCTAAACAGAGCCACCAAACTCTGTCCCATCATTCACATTCATGTGAAACTAGAATCCATCAGCTTTGCAGCCAACCACAAAGTTGCCCTGGGTCACCTGGGGCTTTATGGGTTCAAAATTCATTTGGTAGCCAGCCAGCCAGCTCTCATAACCCACCATCAGAGCACCCCAGACTGAAGCCCCAGTAATGTAGAAATGCCCAGCACAACCCAGGTTGACGTCTTCCACTTGCACTGTCATGATCTTAGCAACCCCTTTCCCACCCTATGTCAGGTGGGAAGGGTGGATTCAAGGTCAGCGTCAGGCCACCTGCAAGCCAATCTTCTGCAGTAACTTTGGTGCCCAGCGTATCGACAGTGTTTCGTTCCTCTGTAAATGTCAGGTCATATTCAGTCCATCTGCACTTGGTTTACAGGATGCCTGTCACTCTGGTGGTCTCACTGTTGGCTGAGCCTGAGCTTGTAAATTCCAATTGGATTTTGTTTTCAGATCAAGTTTTATTAAGCCAAATCCGTAGCCCCTGGTGAAGACATCCCTGGTAGATTTGCCAAGATCAGCATACGTGGGAGGCACAGCCATCTTCTGCTCAGAGGTGATAGCAGAGGGCTTGGCAGAGGCTATGGCGGGGGCTGCCTCAACAAATGATATTTTTAAAAGTAAGGCCGTTCGTTCGTTCATTCGTCCTAATGTCATTATTTGCTATTTTCTAACCACAGACAAATAATGTGTCCAGAGCTCAACTCTGATCATTTTTACTTAACTACTATGTACCGAGTACTCACTATAAACATCGGAACATGAATGATACTTCTGCACAAAGTTTCCAACAGGAACATAAAAACAAAAGATTAAATCAATGATAGGGATATTTAAAAGTATCCAGACTGTAAGGTCTTACTATATTTTAGTCTACGGTCATGAATATAAGGACATACACAACACCAAAAGCAGCAACGCTAAACTCTGAGCACTGAGGTATTGTTGACTCCCAACTATCAGCAGATAAAAGCTAAATGCATGATTATGTCATGCAAGGCTTCAGATCTGCCACTCTCCGCCTTGCACCATCTGCTGCAACTAATGGAAAGCAACAGACCCCAGTCTTCTCACGCCTCTTGCCTTTGCACATGTACCCGCCTTCTTGGCCAACATCAACCAGGCCTTCAAGCCTGAGCTCAAGCATCACTCCCCCTGGGAAGCCTCACCTCAGGTCCCCACTATGGATGACTCTCTCCCTGTGTTCCCACAGCAGCCAGCGTTCATCTCCAGCATTGCATATATCACACTAAGCAGTGATTGTACATTTACTGGTCTGTCTCCTCAGCTAGGAAGCAAATAGAGTGGTATTATGTTTAAAAACAAAAATCACAAGCCGGGCACAGTGGCTCACACCTGTAATCCTAAGTACTCTGGGAGGCCAAGGCAGGTGGATTGCTTGAGCTCAGGAGTTCAAGACCAGCCTGAGCAAAAGTGAGACCCCATCTCTACTAAAAAATAGAAAAACTAAGGCAAGAGGATCGTTTGAGCCTGAGTTGGAGGTTGCTGTGAGCTATGATGCCATGGCACTCTACCCAGGATGATAGGTTGAAGACTCAGTCTAAAAAAAAAAAAAGGAAAAGAAAAATATCGATGTTTGTTAAAAAGCACAATTTCTATTCACCCAAAAAACACCATAAAGACCAACCGCAGTCAGCACATAATTGAAGTGCTATATAGATAGATTGTGGCAGGAGTTCAAGACCAGCTTGGGGAAAATAGCAAGACCTCATCTATACAAAAAAAGAAAAAAATTTTTTTTTTTCAGACAGAGCCTCAAGCTGTCACCTTGGGTAGAGTGCTGTGACATCACGGGTCACAGCAATCTCCAACTCCTGGGCTCAAGCTATTCTCTTGCCTCAGCCTCCCAAGTAGCTGGGACTACAGGTGCCAGCCACAACACCCAGCCATTTTGGGGGTAGCTGTCATTGTTGTTTGGCAGGCCTACGCTGGATTCGAACCCACCGGCTCTGGTATATGTGGCTGGCATCTAAGCCGCTTGAGCTATTTTTTTTGAACAATTAGCCAGGCATACCAAATGCCTATAGTCTGAGCTACTCAGGAGGCTATTTGGGAGGACTGCTTGAGCCAGGGTGACCGAAGTGAGCTCTGATCATGCCACTGCCGTTTAGCTTGGCCAACACACTAAGACTCTATCTCTTAAAAAAAAACAAACAAAAAAAGAAACAGAAAAAGAAAAATAGATAAATGATATGAATATGCAGTCCACAAAGGTAGATGGCTTGAACTCAGAACTTTGAAACCAGCCTGAGCAATAGCAAGACCCCATCTCTAAAAATAGCCAGTGCCATGGCAAGTCCCAGCTACTTGGGAGGCTGAGGAAGGAGGATTGCTTGAACCCAAGAGTTTGAGGTTGCTGTGAGCTATACTCCACAGCACTATGGAGGTCAACAAAGTAAGACTCTGTCTCAAAAAAAAAAAAAAAGAAAGAAAAGAAAGTACATCCTATACAACTCTAACATTTTAAATTCTAGAATAGGCAAAACTAACCTAAAGTAACAGAAATCAAAGTAACAAAGATAGGTGGTTGCCTAGGACAATAAAGCAGAGGGATACTTTTTTATACATGTTGCTGCATATATCTGGTTGGGACAGTAACTGCACAGATTTGCCAAGTGTCATCAAACTGTACACTTCAAAGCAGATACATTGCAGTTTACGTAAATTATATCTCAAAAAAAAAAAGATTTAAAAAGAGAAAACCATGACGTTTTAGTTCATATTTGCCAAATTAACAAAGCGGTAAAGTCTCACAGCATGTAGAAATGGCGAGGATATTGAAAAACTGGATTCTTGTTCACTACTTTTATGAGTATAAATCAGTACACCTACTCTGGAGAGCTACTTAGCAACATCTAGGAGAAATATGCATACTTTTCCATATCTTAACTCCAGTTCTAGGTAGACACATCAAAGAAACTCTCCTATGTGTGCACTGAGACATGAACAAAACTATTCGTTGCAGCACTACAGTAATAGCAAAAATTCTACATCCAGAAAAATGACGAAATCAATGCTGACTGCATTACAGTTAAAATGAAAGGACTATAGCTATGGAAATCAACATCAGAACTGAAGTTAAGCTAAAAAGGCAAGGTAAAGGTTCCATTGATGATGCCACTTATAGAAATGGTTTTCAGTATGCAGAAGGAGGAGGAAAAAGAAAAGTTCCGTGACTAGGCCAGTGAGGTGGCTCACGCCTATAATCCTAGCACTCTGGGAGGCCGGGGTGGGTGGATTGCCCTGAGCTTACAGGTTGGAGGCTAGCCTGATCAAGAGCAAGACCCCTGTCTCTAAAAATGGCATTGTGGCCGGCACCTGTATTCCGAGAGGCTTCTGGAGGCTGAGGCAGTGGGACACCCATAACCCAAGTCTGAGCTCACAGTGAGCTATGACTCCATTGCACTCTGCTCAGGGCACAGGGTAGGACTCTGCCTCAACAATAACAACAAAATAGAAAGATGCTTCTAGACTAACTGAGGACATAAAAAGAAGATACTTTCACACAGTTGTCTAATGTGTTTGCGTATCTAGCTGTGGTGTTACAAAAGAGTCAAAAAAAAAAAGTTAAAAACATGAGGCAGAGCCTTTGGCTCAGTGAGTAGGGCACTGGCCCCATACACTGAGGGTGGTGGGTTCAAACCCAGCCCCGACCAAACTGCAACAAAAAAAATAGCCGGGTGTTCTGGCAGGTGGCCGTGGTCCCAGGTACCTGGGAGGCCGAGGCAAGAGAATGGCCTAAGTCCAGGAGTTGGAGGTTGCTGTGAGCTGTGAGGGTGATAAAGTGAGACTCTGTCTCAAAAAAAAAAAGTATGCAGAAGAATACCATATTGTATGTGTAGATACACACATACATATATTACATTTATTTTTAAGTGCATGCAAATAATCACAACAAAGTCCGGAGAGTAGCAATTTCTGTGGAAAACATAGGGTTTTCTTTTTTTTTTTTTGCAGTTTTTGGCTGGGGCTGGGTTTGAACCCTCCACCTCTGGCATATGGGGCCGGCGCCCTACTCCTTCAGACACAGGCGCTGCCCATGTTCTGCACTTCTTAAGTTCTTGGTAGTTGTATTCAAAGGAAACACACATTGCTTGGCAGAAAGAATTCTTCATTTTTTTTTTAAATTATGATTTTTTGCAGTTTTTGGCTGGGGCCAGGTTTGAACTTGCCACCTCTGGTATATGGGGCAGGCACCCTACTCCTTTGAGCCACATACACCACCCTCTTTATTCTTTTAAAATGATTAAATTTCATCTCCTTTTCCCTTTTTTTTTTTCCTTTTTTTTTAGACAGGGTCTTAAGCTATTACTCTGAGTAGAGTGTTGTGGCATCATAGCTCACAGCAACCTCCAACTCTTGGGTGCAAGTGATCCTCTTGCCTCAGTTTTTCTATTTTTTAGTAGAGACTGGGTCTTGCTTTTGCTCGGGCTGCTCTCGAACTTGTGAGCTCAAGCAATCCATCTGCCTCAGCCACCCAGTGTTAGGATTACAGGCGTGAGCCACCACACCTAGCCTTCACTTTAGATTCAATACCATGTTTCCCCGAAAATAAGACACTGTCTTATATTTATTTTTTCTCAAGAAGACACACTAGGGCTTATTTTCAGGGGGTGTCTTATTTGTATTAAGTATAATACAACAATCTACATTTATTCAAATACAGTTAAGTCATCTTCTTCTGGAATCTGACAGGGGGAGTGGAGCTTGTTGGTGGGGCTGGTGCTAGTGATGCATGAACTCCTTTCCCCAGCCGTTCATACGTGTGCAATACGATGCCTGCGTTACCACCCGCGCACCTGCACAAGTGTGAAGGGCTCAGAGAAATGAGCTGTAGCAGATAAAAGGTACTCCAGTCTTCCTTACCACTCCAGCTCCACACGGAAATGCAAGGCATGGCTATGCAGTGTATCTCACTGCTCATTGCTAGGTCTTATTATCAGGGTAGGGCTTATATTTAACAAATGCATAGAAATCCTGCTCGGGCTTATTTTTTGGGTAGGGAAATACGGTAGTCTCTCATATTTAAAAAAATTCCTGGCCAGGCGCAGTGACTCATACCTGTTAATCCTTGCACACTGGCAGGCTGAGACAGATGGATTGCCTGAGTTCAGGAGTCTGAGATCAGCCTAACCAAGAGCAAGACCCTATTTCTACTAAAAATAGAAAAACTATCCAGGTGTGGTGGTGCATACCTATAGTACCAGCTACTTGAGAGGCTGAGGCAGGAGGTTGCTTGAGCTGAAGAGTTGGAGGTTGCTGTGAGTTATAAAGCCACGGCACTCTACCCAGGGCAATAGCTTGAAACTCTTGTCTCCAAAACAAATAAACAAAAAAAGCTTCAGTGCCCATAGCTCAACTGCTAGGGTGCCAGCCACATACACAGCTTGTGGGTTTGAATCCAGCCTGGGCCTGCCAAACAACAATGACAACTAAAACCAAAAACTAGCTAGGCGTTGTGGTGGGTGGTTGTCGTCCCAGCTACTTGGGAGACTGGGGCAAGAGAATCGCTTAAGCGCAAGAGTTTGAGGTTGCTGTGAGCTGTGATGCCATGGCAGTCTACCCAGGATGACAGCTTGAGACTGTCTCCAAAAAAAAAGTTCATTGTATAATATATTGTATTCATAGCTAATAAAACTGAATTTTGTCACCCTCAGTAGAGTACTGTGGCATCACAGCTCATAGCAACCTCAAACTCTTGGGCTTAGGTGATTCTTTTACCTCAGTCTCCCGCATAGCTGGGACTCTAGGCATCCACAATGTCCAGCTATTTTTTTTGTTGCAGTTGTCATTGTTGTTTTGTTGGCCCAGGTCAGGTTCAAACCCACCAGCCTCAGTGTATGTGGCTGGTGCCTTAACTGCTGTGCTATGGCTGCCGAGCTAACTCCCTTCCTTTTTAAAATGTATTTCTGGCCAGGTGCGGTGGCTCACGTCTGTAATCCCACAGTTTGGGGCAGAGGCAGAATAATTTCTTGAAGACAGGAATTCAACACTACGGTGGGTAACAAAGGGAGAAACCATCTCTAAAATAGTGAAAAAAATTAGCTAGGTGTGGTGGCATGCCCCTGTAGTCTTAGCTGCTTGGTAGGAAGATCGCCTGAGCCCACGAGATCAGGGGTGCAGTGAACTATGATTTCACACTGTACTCCAGTTTGGGTGACAAAGTGAGAACTGTCTCTTAAAACAAGCAAAGTAGCATACTTCCTGCTTTATTTCACACACAATTATAAATGTCTAATATTTTACTAAAATGCCAGTCCCTGACTTAATACAGTTTTAGTATCTAAGAAATGCTTGGGACCCTACGTGTTTAGGACTGAATTTTTCAGATTTTGGAATCTTTTCATTGTACCAGATAGGCATCCCAAATCTGAAAATCCAAAATCCACAATACTCCAATAAGCATTTCCTTTGAGAAATCCAATTCAGAGTAACTGCTGAACTAAAGGATCTCACTACTGCAGACCTAAAGCGTGTATTGCTCACTGGGAACCTGAGGTACCTGCCATCTCCTAATCAACTCCACGCAGTGAATCCTGGTGCTCTCCAGGGTGGACTCAGGTACACACATCATCACAGAGGAGTGTTATAAAAGGGTGTTAAGCATTCTGAAAAAAAAATTTTTTTTCAGTTTTTGACTGGGACCGCATTTGAACCTGCCACTTCTGATATATGGGGCTGGCGCCCTACTCCTTGAGCCACAGGCGCTGCCCAAAGCACTCTGAATTAATACAAACAGTCCCTAGTCTCTAAATGCTTGATTTCCCACATCAACCATAAATATGAATAAAAGCCCCTCCTCCACCAGAACTATCATGATTAAGTAACAAATTCTTAGTAAAGTATCGCAAGAATAGAAAAGCTTCTCTATAACTATAAAAAACAAAGAAGGCTCAGTGCCCATAGCTCAGTGGTTAGGGTGCCAGCCACATACACTGAGGCAGGCGACTTTGAACCCAGGCCGGGCCTGCTAAACAATGACAACTGCAACAAAAACATAGCTGGTCATTGTGGAGGGTGCCTATAGTCCCAGCCACTTGGGAGGCTAAGGCAAAAGGATGGCTTCAGACCAAGAGTTTGAGATTACTGTGAGCTGTGATGTCACAGCTCTACTGAGGGTAGAGTGAGACTCTTATCTCAAAAAAGAAAAAAAAAATGGAAAAGCAAGAATTCAACATACTCAATGGTAATATGAAACCAGCAGATGAACAAATAGGCACCCACACAAGAGAAAAACACAGCTAAACACAAATGGGAGAGGGAGGAGAGAGAAGGAAGGGGATTGGTGTGCTCTCACCCAGCAGACACAAAGTAAGGGTATATGGCGCACCTTCTGAGTGAGGGGCCCAACTACAACTTGGACTCTATCTAACAAATGCCAACAAGGTAACCTAATCATCTGTACCCTCTTATTAATCTGACATTGTAAAAACGCATTAAAAAAATAATAATAGGGGCTTGGTGCCTGTAGCTCAATGACTAGGGCGCCAGCCACATACACTGGAGCTGGCAGGTTCAAATCCAGGCCAGGCCTGCCAAACAACAATGACAACTACAACAACAATAAAAAATAGCCCAGCGTTGTGGTGGGCACCTACAGTCCCAGCTACTTGGGAGGTGAAGCAAGGGAATCACATAAGCCCAGGAGTTTGAGGTTGCTGTGAGCTGTGACGCTGCATCACTCTACTGAGGCAACAGAGTGAGACCCTGTCTCAGAAAAAAAAAAAAAAAAATTTGAAAACAATCAAAATGAAATCCTTTCAGTTGGGGCATCTCTGCGGCTCTTCCAGATCTACATGCTCCCACCTTCACCCCCAATTCCCTACCACTCTCACATCACTCAGCTTCCTTGCTGTTGCTCCAATAGAACCAAAATATACCCACCTCAGGAGTCTACACTCTGTGCTCTATGCTTGGAACTCTCTCACCCAGGTATCTTCCCAGCTGCCTCCTGAATCCCTCCAGGTCCTTCAAACATCCCCTTATCAGAGAGGCTGTTCTTGACCATGATGCACACTTACTCTGTAAGGCCTTGATCCTGCATTAATTTTTTCTTTCTTTCTTTTTTTTTGAGACAAAGTCTCAAGCTGTCTCCCTGGGTAGAGTACTGTGACATCACAGCTCACAGCAGCCTCCAGCTCCTGGACTCAAGCGAGTCTCCTGCCTCAGCCTCCCAAGTAGCTGGGACCACAGGTGCCCGCCACAACGCCTGGCTATTTTTTGGTTTCGGCCGTCATTGTTGTTTGGTGGGCCCAGGCTGGATTCAAACCGGCCACCTTAAGTGTATGTGGGTGGCGCCTTAGCCGCTTGAGCCACAGGCGCCGAGCCACCTTATTTCTTTATAGCATTTATCGCAATCTGTTTGGGGGAAGGAGTATTGACAGGGGAAAAGGGGACTTCAGATGGGATCTCAGGCTAGCCTTGAACTGCTGGGTTCAAGCAATCCTTCCACCTCAGCCTCCCAAGCAGCTAAGACTATACAGTTTGAAATACTTATTTATCAGAATAGATTTTTCTTTTTCTTTTTTTTTTTGGCCGGGGCTGGGTTTGAACCCACCACCTCCACCATATGGGGCCAGCGTCCTACCCTTTCGAGCCATAGGCGCCGCCCAGAATAGATTTTTCTTGCAGGCAGGGACTCTGTTTTGTTCACTGTTATATCCCACCACTTGTTTGTTGAACTTAATGAATAAAGGCATGGAGAGCCATAAAATCAACTAGCAACTGAATTTTTAAAAATATAACCTATTCAAGACATGGTGGCTCATGCCTATAATCTCAGCACTTTGGGAGACTGAAGTCAGTAGACTGCTTGAGCTCCAGATCAGCCTGAGTAAGAGCAAGACCCATCTCTAAAAACAGCCACGTGGGGTGGTGCCTGTGGCTCAGTGAGTAGGGCGCCAGCCCCATATACTGAGGGTGGCAGGTTCAAACCCGGCCCCGGCCAAACTGCAACCAAAAAATAGCCGGGTGTTGTGGTGGGCACCTATAGTCCCAGCTACTCAGGAGACTGAGGCAAGAGAATCTCTTAAGCCCAGGAGTTGGAGGTTGCTGTGAGCTGTGTGACACCACAACACTCCACCAAGGGCAACAAAGTGAGATTCTGTCTCTACAAAAAATAAAATAAATAAAAATAAAAACAGCCATGTGTTGTGGCAGGTGCCTGTAGTTCTAGCTACCTGGGAGGCTGAGGCAAGAGAATTGCTTGAGCCCAAGAGTTTGAGGTTGCTGCAAGCTATGGTGCCACAGCACTCTAACAAGGGTGGCGAAGCGAGACTCTGTCTCAAAAATAAATAAATAATAGAAAAAAAGTAGCCAAGCATTACCGCAGGTGCCTGTAGTCCCAGCTACTTGAGAAGCAGAAACAGGAGGATCTCAAGCCCAAGAGATTGAGCTTGCTGTGGGCTAGGCTAATGCCTCAGCACTCTACCCGGGATGACAGAGTGAGACTCTGTCCAAAAAAAAAAAATGTATATATATGTGTGTGTGTGCATATATATATATATATATATGCACACACACACACACAAGAAGCCTACTCATAGGTTGAAGACAACTTAGAAATACCCACTCTTCTATCAAAAATAAAAATGCTACAACTCCCTCACTGCTAAATTTGTCTGGATCTTAAAAAAAATGCTATTATATATGTGTATGGTTCTTTCACATACAACACTCACTTAAAAATATACACTGAGAGTCTTACCCACGAGCAAGGTATTGAACTACATGTTGTGAAGCTCAGGATTTTTGTTCTCAAAGAAATTCTAAGACATACTCCCAAACAAACTCAAAACAAGACAGTGAGCAGAGACCTAAGACAGAGAAAAATAGGTAAAAAGTTGAGCTTCCAGTTAAGGTTCAGTCTCTATTCTCTCATTTGACCCTGCTGAGCGATATCCCCCCTTAAGAGGTGAGAGCACAGGCCCAGAGTGGGGTAGTGAATTAACTGTCCCGTATGACAGTCATCCCAGGTCTCCTGACCCTGAATCCTGGTTCTTTCCACCACAGAGTTTTTCTTTTTACATTTATTGGCTGAAAAAGTCAGATGATTGCCACAACTACCTATTTCTCTTTGCCAATAGAGTCAAAAGCCAAGAAGTCCCCGCTACTCACAGAATAAGAAGCTTATTTAAACGGCATGTAGGGCAGGGCCTGTGGCTCAGTGGGTAGAGTGCTGACCCCATATACCACGGGTGGCAGGTTTGAACCCAGCCTGGGCCAAACTGCAACAACAACAACAAAATAGTTGGGCATTGTGGTGGGCACCTGGAGTCCCAGCTACTCAGGAGGCTGAGGCAAGAGAATTGCCTAACCCCAGGAATTGGAGGTTGCTGTGAGCTGTGACACCACAGCACTCTACCAAGGGTGATAAGGTAAGACTCTGTCTCTTAAAAAAAAAAAAAAAGGCACGTAACAATTCCCAACACACCGATAGAACCCACCAGTCTTATATGAATTGATTAATTCCAACACAAATGTTTTGCCTGTTGCTTTGTCTAATTCATCTACTCTACCAAAATATCTATCTAGGTCTCCTCCTTAGCCATTCAAGGTTAGTGCTTAAAACATGGCAGATTGGGGCAGTGCCTGTGGCTCAAGGAGTAGGATGCCAGCCCCATATAGCAGGGGTGGCGGGTTCAAGCCCGGCCCCAGCCAAAACTGCAAAACAAAACAAAACAAAACAAAAAAAACGCTGTGGATGTTGATGGTAGCACAACTCTGAATATACTAAAAACCACTGATGGTTTATGGTATTATTACATCTCAATAAAGCTGTTATACTTCTTTCTTTTTTTTTTTGAGACAGAATCTCACTAAGTTGCCCTCAGTAGAGTGCTGTAATGTCACAGCTCATGGCAACCTCAAACTCTTGGTTGAGAACCTCAAGTGATTCTCTTGCCTCAGCCTCCCAAGTAGCAGGGACTTTAGGCACCTACCACAACGCCCAGCTATTTTTTGCTGTTGTTGTTGTTGTGGTTGTCATTTTAGCTGGCCCAGGCTACATTCAAACCTGCCAGCCTCAGTGTATGTGACTGGCACCCTACCCACTGAGCTACAGATGCTATATTCTTTTTTTTTTTTTTTTTGAGACAGAGCCTCAAGCTGTCCCCCTGGGTAGAGTGCTGTGGCATCACAGCTCAGAGCAACCTCCAACTCCTGGGCTCAAGCGGGTCTCCTGCCTCTGCCTCCCAAGTAGCTGGGACTACAGGACTACAGGTGCCCACCACAATGCCTGGCTATTTTTTTGGTTGCAGTCATCATTGTTATTTGGCGGGGCCGGGCCGGATTCGAACCCACCACCTTAGGTGTATGTGGCTGGTGCCTTAGCCACTTGAGCCACAAGCACTGAGCCAGGTGCTATATTCTTAAAATGTGTTCTTTTCATGGTTACTAGTAATAAAGAACAGTACTGACTTTCATATTTGGGAGGAAATGGGCGCTATCAATCAAAAACTTTTAAAAGTTATTTTTAGTTTTAATTATTATGAGTTGTATATCTTTTTTTTTTTTTTTTTTTTTGAGACAGAGCCTCAAGCTGTCCCCCTGGGTAGAGTGCCATGGCATTACAGCTCACAGCAACCTCCAACCCCTGGGCTCAAGCGAGTCTCCTGCCTCCGCCTCCCAAGTAGCTGGGACCACA
>CAUYTI010144120.1:0-28565 GCA_963575145.1 Galago senegalensis | reverse complement strand
TTTTTCATTTTTTGTAGAGACAGGATCTCACTCTTCCTCAGGCTGGTCTTGAACTCATGCATTCAAGCAGTCCACATGCCTCAGCCTCCCAGAGTCCCAGGATTACAGGAGTGAGCCACCACACCCAGCCATTTTTTAATTTTTTTATTTCAAATTAATATGAGGATACAAATTTTTAGATTACATTATTCTTCCAAGGTTCTTTGTTCTTAGATGCTACCCCTTTTCTCCTCGCCAGAGGTAGCTCCTATCTTGATTTCTAACCCCAGAGATCTATGTAAGTGAATACAGTATGTATTTTTTGGCTCAGTAATGTGTCTTTTTTTTTTTTTTTTTAGTTGAATCATAGCTGTGTACATTAATGTAGTCATGGGGTATAGTGTGCTGGTTTTATATACCATTTGAAGTATTTTCATCAAACTGGTTAACATAGCCTTCATGTCATTTTCTTAGTTGTTGTGTTAAGACATTTGTATTATACATTTAGAAAGATTCACATGTACCCTTGTAAGATGAACCATAGGCGTGGCCCCACCAGTCACCTTCGATAGTATGTCTTAACATTCATTTATGTAGTCTTGTGGCTGTAGTTTGTTCATTTGCATTGACAAAGATTATTCTATCATATAAATATACCACAGTTGATTATTTATTCTGTTTTTGATGGATGTTGGGATTTTTAGAAATTTTGTCCTCTATTTAGCCCTCCCTTTATTGAAATATAATTGACAAATGAAAATTATATGTGTTCATTATACAGTGATGCTTTGATATATATGTACATTATTTAATGGTTCTCACAGTCAAGCTAATTAATAGATCTATTGCACACAGTTCCTTTTTTTTTTTGTTTTGGGTTTGTGGTAAGAATATTTAAAATCTCTCCGCAAATCTCAAGCACATAATACAGTGTTATTAACATTACTTAATCTTTATAATTTATTCTTCCTGCATAACTGAACTTGACCAACTTTTGGCTCAGATGAATACTGTCGTGCAGGTACGTATGGGTGGGAATTCCAGAAGGCGGCCTTTTTGAAATTGTAAAACCAAGCCTAACTAGACCCAGCAATGTTGAAATGTGTGAGAAGGACTTCATAATCCACGAAAATTGTGTAAAGTTTGCTCATAGTGCTAACTGTTGGTCAGACATATTTTTGTTGTTTGGAAAAAACAGGCATGTGGGGAAATGGTGAGATGAAATAGCATTTTAAGGAACTGGAAGCAAATTTTTTTCCTGCTGAGACAGGCTTTGAAAGAAGGGTGGATTGGGGCGTGGAGGTGAGAGAGATGAAGTAGGGGAGGTCATGTGCACTGTCTGCACGCTCTTGGGTCTGGTGGAAACCTGCAGTTTACAACTAAAAAGAAAGTGCTAGGATAGAGTTTGCTAGAAACCAAGATAATGTTTGGTGTTAATATTTGTATTAATCATAATAGCTAATATTTGCTGAGTGTTCTATGCCAGACAGTATTTTACAATATTATTTTTTTTTGAGTTTTATTTCATTTGATCCTCTCAAAATGGTGTGAGATGGATACTATTACTAGCCCCATTTTACATGATGAGGCAGTTGAGGTGCAGAGGGTTTAAATAATTTGCCCAAATTCACCGAGCTTGTGAGTACAGCACTAGGACTCAAATCCTGGCAGTCTGTAATTTCACCTCTGAACTCTATTGCCTTTACAAAAATTTTAACATTTGAATATGCTTTGCATTCCATAGATATTGCCACGAATCCCGCCAGAGGGGCCTCTGGGGTTGCACTAAATCCTCTTTCCATGTTTCCCTTGGCATAAGAGTTTGTTTGTGTTAGAGTGAAGTATAGACTAAATTTTAAGACTAAAATTTTATAGCTGTTCCCTGCCCCAGAGTTGCCTGGGACTAGAGTAAAGAGCCTACCTGGTGTGAGTCTTATGTGAGAGGCGAGAAGTACACCTCAAATTATATGAAATATGCGGCAGGTAGGACATAAAAAGCCAAGTTCAATAACTCAGCTGATAAATATGCTTAGGGTTAGGATATTTCACTGAGGTTCTTAAGGTTGAATATCTTTTCCCCTACTTTAACTGTTCCTCAAATGCGTTAGAGATGATCTAGGAGACATAGCTCATCTTATGATTCCCAAAGGCAAGAACTTCTAAGTAGAAAGAATGTCTCCTAAAGCATTATGGAGAAGAGAAACCTTAGATTTGCTAATCCAGGAAAAAATGTCCATCGTTATTCAGGATTGCTATTTTTGGACAAGATGTTTACATGTGTATGTGTCACAGCAAGGAGATCCTGAAAGACCAGGTGGAATTGTATACTCCCTGAGCGAGGTGGACTTTCCCGGGAGTAAGGTGAGGAGGCCCTGACTGACCTGGGGCCCAAGAGCTTGGGGCTTCACAAAGTACTTGAGGATTAAACCCAAACCTTTGTCCTTAACTAGAGGACTCTTCAAAATGCAAGTCTTACCTTGCTGTGCCCTGCGGAAGAACTTTCACTGGCTTCCCAGTGCTCTGAGGATAATGATCACAGTTCTGCACTCCTGTGGAATCTCACTTTGTAAGAGGTGTTACCCTATAACACCGTCGCAAGCAGCCCCTTGACCTTGCCCAGCTCTTTCCTAACAAAGGCCTTTGCCCATGCATTTTCTCTCTAGAATCCACCGTCCCCCTTCTCTAGTTAACACCTGTCCCTTCTACTGATCCCAGCGTCCTCAGGGAATCCTTCCTTGATGCCTCTGTGACCCCCTGAAAGGCGCTCTCACCGCACCATCATGTGCTCCCCCTCCGTCACAGCACGCGTTTCGCTTTGTGTGAGCCTGTGATTGACTCGCCTGGAACAGTGCTTACTTGCTGAATGAATACTTGAAGATAGTACAGGATTGCTCTGTGTCCAGGACGTCCGACCAAGCAGGAATACAGGATCAACTCAGCTTCTGGGCTGCCTTGGTTTCCCCAAAGTGGTGATAAGAGACCATGCCCAGGAGTCACTGGTCAGAGTAGGCCAAACTTCACTCAGTCATCCCAGTCCCCATCCCAGGACGTAAGTGTTTCAGCCATGGCAGTGATTATCAGCTACTATGCTGTGGCATACTTTTGTGCCATCAGAGGAGCTTAGGTATGCTGCAAAAGTTTTTAATGATCATTCATTAATTTCAGAAGAAGTTCAAAGCTCATTAAGTATATTCTTTTTTTAACTCTTTTTTTTGATTGGTACAAGTTTAACTCTGGGTTCAAGTGTGCTGTGAGATAAAAAAGGTTGAAAAACACTGACTTGGCTTAGTGATTAGGGCGCTGGCCATATACACTGGGGTTGGTGGCTTTGAACCAAGCCCGGGCCTACTAAATAACAATGACAAATACAACAACAACAACAAAAATAGCTGAGCATTGAGGCGGTGCCTGTAGTCCCAGCTACTTGGGAGGCTGAGGTAAGATAATCTCTTAAGCCCAAGAGTTTGAGGTTGCTGTGAGCTGTGATGCTACAGCACTGTACCGAGGGCAACATAGTGAGACTCTGTCTGAAAAAATAAAAAAATAAAAAACCTTAAAAAAAAAAAAAAAGAAAACTGAGCTGTGGCCTCCTGTTCTTCTCAGCCCTTCTGGGTAGTGATGGGCCCACTTCTTGTATTATATCTCTGGATGTTGTAAGGAGTTTTTCAGTGATTAGAGCATGTTTAATTCTCTGAGTCCTATGTTCTTGAGCTTTCAATGCCGAGCCTTCTTGTTCCTTAAACTTCCTGTAACGCCTCTGATGGACACCATGTGTACTGATGAACAAAACGGTGACAGCAGAGCCCAGGCAGCCACTCTCTTGGGAAAAATTACTGAAACTGATACTATAAATCCAGTTTATGAGCCTGAAACTTCCTGGTCCTCATGAGTATTAAATTAAATATTGATATGAAACTTGTCACAAGTTTGGCTCAAGTGCTCATAGAAAGTAAACAGAGACGTTAGGGCAAACTTTAATTATTTTTCACTTAAGAGTTTGTGTAATTCCAGAGTTATGTGATTAATGGGGTTATCTGTTACCCAAACAAAGAAGAAACATTGAATCAATATTAATATCTTTGAATAGAGCTTAACTTGGGTATGTAACCTTTTGAAAGTTATTGTTTGAGAATAATGGGAAAGAGAATAAGAATTAGCTATTGGCCAGGCATGGTGGCTCAGACTGTAATCCTAGCACTCTGGGTGGCCGAGGCGGGTGGATTGCTTGAGCTCAGGAGTTTGAGACCAGCCTGTGCAAGAGTGAGACCTCTCGTCTCCTAAAAATAGAAAATACTAGCTGGATGAGGTGTTGTACACCTGTAGTCCCAGCTACTTGGGAACCTGAGGCAGGAGGATTATTTGAGCCCAAGAATTTGAGGTTGCTGTCAGCTATGAAGCCACAGCACTCTACTGAGGGCAACAGCGTGAGACTTGGTCTGAAAAAACAAAAATTAGGTATAGCTTTTAAAAAAATGTTTAATTTTCCAGCAATTTCAAACTATGCAGAACATAAAGTTTTATAACATGAGAGTCTGAATGCCTAATTCTGTTGTGGCTCCTTCCTGCTTCTAATTCAGAGTCAGGTAGAAAGACAGTCGCAGAGCTGTGACGGGAGCCCAGGCCTCCTGACCGGTATTCCACATTCTCCCACATCTTGTATCTGCTATCGTCTCCTCTTACCAAAATGTGGAAAAAATGTATTGCACAGTATTTTTGAGGCCAAAAAAAAGTTTAGAAAAGCAAAAAAGGTTAGTTGTTTTACGTATTTTCAAGGACGTCACTATTGTTTCACCAAAATTAGTTTATTTTCAAAACAATCACAGTTCACTTAAAATACTCTGTTTTATGAAGAAAACGTGACAACCTCTTCATTCTAGTAAGTTACCATGTGGACAGCTATTCCCCGAAATCTTTAAACATTGGCTGGACTGTCATCCACAGATACAGAATTTATTTTACGAATTCTCGTTTTAGGGCTTTGTGACTCAGGCATCACTTGTGTTGCTTTCAAAGCGCTGCCTTTTGTTTCTTTGCCTGGCATTGGGGTTTTGCCAAGTGCTGGTGTTTGGAGGTTTGATAGACAGGATCTGAAGTGCGGCATCATTCTTTCTTAATTTGTTCAAAGCCTCTTTATGCAGCAGCTAATCCTTCCTAATTATATTTCTCGGAAGGATGTTCTTAACTCAAACAGGAAGATGACATAGACATTTTGAGAAGATTAGGATGCACTTTACTCTGAGAAAAGAAATTTGAAAGGAAATGCTCTCAAGTTCCCACTCCCCACTCCCCGGGCACACAGCATTTTCCCCACCCCTTTGTGAAACCCTTCTCTCTCTTTCTGTTCCTCTTTCATTCTTGTGGCCTCCATTTATCTCCTGGCTTAACAAAGCTATTTCAAAGGACTAGAAAAAGAAATTCCTAGAAAACCCATTTCTGTGTAATGAGGCAATCATTTCATGACATAATTGCCTTAATGTCTTGGAAGGTAACCTGTGAATCTAAGCTGGAAAACTTAGGGTGCACGTTAGAAAAACTTTATATAAGGTTGGAACACTTTGCAGGCTTCTTGATTAATTTCTCTGCTGCCGTGTCGTTTTGTATTAGTTTAATGCCATGATTTTGATGTGGAAGTAAATATGTCAGTGACATGTATGTTACATTATTTTATGACTTGGATATTTCTGTCAGAGAAGATTTTGATAACTTACAGTCTGTGAAGTCTCAGTGGTTTCACATGTTCTCAGGAATGGAAATCTTATTACCCTACAGAATAATTTTCATTCTTGCTTGTTTCTTATGTTTTTTAATGAGATTAAACATTTATCACGTTTTTGTAAGCCCTTTGTATTTTTGTGTGAATAATAACATCTTCACACTATGTTCAGTTACATGTTCTTAATACGTTTTTTTTTTCATTTGTGAGAGCTCTTTTCATATTAAAGATTCTTTTTGTCAAACATTTAAGAATTCTCCAAGGGCCAGGGCTTTTCTATAGAAAATATTAGTAACATTAGCACTTACTGAATTTTTAAATCCCTAAACTTGGGAGAAACTTCTTAAATTGGATTTTTAAAAATCTCACTTGTCAGGTGCTGCCTGTGGCCCAGAGGGGTAGGGTGCTGGCCCCATATGCCAGAGGTGGTGGGTGCAAACCCAGCCCCGGCCAAATACTGCAAAAAAATTTTTTTTCCATGGTGCCTGTGGCTCAGTGAGTAGGGCGCCAGCCCCATATACCAGAGGTGGTGGGTTCAAACCCAGCCCTTGCCAAAAACTGCAAAAACAAACAAACAAGAAATCTCACTTGTCAGCCAGGCTTGGTGGCTCATGCCTGCAATCCCAGCACTCTGGAAGGCCCAGGTAGGTGGACTGCTTGAGCACAGGAGTTTGAGACTAGCCTGAGCAAGAGTGAGTCCCCTATCTCTAAAAATAGCTGGGCACTGTGGTGGGCACTTGGAGTCCCAGCTACTTGGGAGTCTGAGGCAAGGGGCCCAAGAATTTGAGGTTGCTGTGAGCTGTGATGCCAAGGCACTCTACCCAGGGTAACAGAGCGAGACTCTGTCTCAGAAAAAAAAAATCCTACTTGTCCACAAGGGCAAGAATACAGTCTGTTTATTATTCACTGATTTCACAATCCTTTGGTCTTCTGCAAGGTTTCTTACTTACACAGACATAAATCTTTAAGTACTACTAAACCATCTATAACTTTCCAAGCCTAGTTTTCAGGGCATTTCCTATTGCTTGCCTTAATCTCTAGTTTACCATAATAAAGATAGAATCTCAATAGTTGATTCCTTTATTTTGTTAGTAAATACTCACTGTGTGTCAGCCACATGCCAGGTACTATTGTAGGTGTGTGGAGGCATCAGGCTAATATGCCTTGAAAATAATGAATAATATAGGATGATACCTAATTAACTGTGAAACTGTGTGGTACCTCTTCCACATTCTAGTGAGGAATAAGGAAGGGGGCGTTCAGTAGGGGTGAAAGACTGGAGTAAAGGAACATAGACCAGAGTCAGGGGTACTGGGAAGAGTGCAGAGGCAGGAATGAGTGTCTGGTTTGCACAGCACCATTGAGGAGAAGCACCATTGAGGAGAATTGGTTTCTTTGGGGGATTGAGGAATGGGAGCAAATGAGTTTGGGTGGGTAGGTCCAGGTTATGGAAGGCCTTGGCAAACCTTCCAAGGGGGGCTGGGAGAAATAGAAAGATGACTCTGCCAGCCACTTAAGAAGTGTCAGACTCACCAGGGGTGGCAGGAGAGGGGGAGCACGGGGTGGTGGTGGTTGGGGGAGCAACGTCAGCAGGGCGCTGAGTGAGCATGAGCATGAGCCCGGGGTCACTGGGCTGATTAGGGAAAGGGAGGCCTGGAGGAGCTGGCTCTGCAGACTGCCTGCCTCTCAGGAAGCCTTCTGGAGAGGGAAGGGAATGCAGTTTCCTTTGATACAGAACAGATTCAGACAACTAGGCGAGGAGGTAGTTCCTTTGGATCCAGGTTAAGGAATAAGGTGTGGTCTAGTGTTTATCTGTCTCTCTAGATATGTGAAATTGGCAGTAGCCAGGTGGAATGATTTGTAAAGCAGGGACAGTTTTCAAGGGCTTTTTTCCTTATTCCTCTCTGTCTCTAAATTCAAGCTCACGAGCCCATCATGAAGACCAGGTTGGATCTCTCTCCATGTGGATACAAGTGACTGTCCTCAGAGTACATTTGTGACCATTCACCATGTTCTGTAGAGAGATCGAGGTCTTTTTCTTTTCTTTTTCAAACGTTCAACATAGTCTCATCTTCTTCCTTTCTTTATCTTTGCTGTCTTTGTAGCTTTGGCCGTAACTGCTCCATGTTATCTCTGTCCCTTCCAACATAGATCTCCGGGCTTCCTCTCTGCACTAGGAGTGCAGTACTCACCTTTAGGTGACAGAAATCCTACATTTTTTTTTTATGTCTGTACTGGTGAACTGGAAATGAGCCTTGGATATTTCTCTCTCTCTCCTTCTCTCTCTCACACACACATGTTGGTAGGCTCTGAATGTCTTTCTAGTTACATTTCATTCTTATTAATTATACTATTAGTTAAAATAATTTAACATGAAGTCTGGAACAAAAATTGCTTTCCTTATTATTTGTTAATAGAACATACACTAGGCAATTTTTGTTTCAGACTTTAAATTATTTAACAATTTAATTAAAATTGTTTAATTTGGCTAGGTGCCTGTGTCGCAGGTGGCTATGGCACCAGCCACATACACCTATAGTGGTGGGTTCAGGCCCGCCAAACAACAATGACGGCTGCAATCAAAAAATAGCCAGGCATTGTGGTGGCTGCCTGTGGTCCCAGCTGCATGGGAGGCAAAGGCAGGAGACTCGCTTGAGCCCAGGAGTTGGAGGTTGCTGTGAGCTGTGATGCCATTGCACTCTATCCAGGGGGACAGCTTGAGGCTATGTCTCAAAAGAAAAAAAAAATTGTTTAATTTAACAATTAAGGTCTAAGGTTGCTAGGAAGGTTTTTACAGCTTGCTTGTGCAGTCCTTGGTCTAGTAATATACTACTTGATAGAAATACTAGTATTGCCTTTCGTAGAATCAGAAATATATTATGAACCTAGTAAGGAAATGTGCTTCTTTTAAAAAACACATATATCATCTTTATGTTCAAATTAATTTAGGGTGTTCACAAAAAATAAGGATTCAATTAAGTTCCACTAGGAAGTCTTTTGACAAGGAACAAAAAGAAATGGTGTGGGATTTATTGAATATTTACTATGTGCCAGGCATTGTCCTGGCAGCTGATGTACACATTCTTTCGTTTTAATGAATGATTCATACCTGTAATGTTCTTTTCCCCCTTCTCTCTCTTTCTATTTCTAGAGTGAGTGTTAAAGATTTTTTTTTTGTAGTTAAAGGCTATATTTTTATAGGACAAAGCATATTAATATTAGTCCTTCTATTTACTTTATTAAATCAAATATCTGACCTATTCAGTCAAAGGCTGGCTCTGGTATTAATGGGCCTGGAATCAGTTAATTGAAGGATTAACTTACTGTGTCATCACCTGTGTGCACCAGGCACCCTTCTGAATTGTAGACGTGGCACTTAGGAAGCTGTAACTGAACTAGAGCCTTACGAACACAAAGGGCTTCAAGATGCTCTCAGGTGTGGGCAATCTGATGAGAGTGGGAAGGAGATTTTTTCCCCTGCTTGGAAACACTGAGCAACAACAGTGTATGGATTAATAGCACCTGTAGAGTTTCAGAAGAAAGGGTTAAGCCAACCACAGCACAGAAAGGACATCTTTATACATGTGTGATATTCCCCACGGGGGGTCGGGGGGGCGAGGGGAAACTACTCCTTTGCTCCAAAAATTTAGCTGAAAGAACAGCTGACAATAAGGTGGATTAATAAGAGAAAGAGACTTACTTGCTGCGCATAGGGGAAAAATCAAGGGGTGATCACCCAGGGTCCCAGTGGGGTCCAGAAATTTATATCACCCCAGTTTAGAGGATAGAAGGAGATGAGGAATATAGGTAATTGTTTAGTGAGAAACTGTTGCTGGGGATGGTGAATAGATACTTCTGAGAATGAGTGGATGGGGTAAGAGACCGAGTTGTGAATGACTGTTTGGAAATTAACCTGAGAGACCGGTATTGTATTTGCAATGATGTGGGCCAGGTATGGTTGCATTCTTGCTCTCCTGTCCTATAATACATTGATATTAGAGGAAGAGGAAGGAGCCGGTTGTTTTTTGATGGGTCTGGTTTATCATGAAGAAAAGAGAGAAGGCCTTTTCCAAGGCCCGTTGATCTCTGAGGGCCTTTAATTCAAAATACTCTTTATACCAAGGAGTCATATTTTTGAAATGAAATTTCCTGAGTGTCTGAAAACTAACTGGCTGCAGATGGATGGGCTCTCTTTTATGTGGAGATGCTGCCTCTAGTGTTGAGAAAAAAAATGCACTAGAAAACAGTGCAACATTGTGGTGCCATCTGTCTTGAAAATGAATTATTTTTTATTGTCTGCTTTATAGTAGTTCCCAGACAACTAAAAACCTTCAACTGGCATTGGTGCTATTTTGCATATGGACAAGTTCAGCAGACAAAAGCCTTTAACGTTGCATTTCAAAGGGCCTCAGGAGCTACCAGTGTGATGGGCTGAGACTGCCTCCCATGAGCCTCACAAGGAGCGGCTGCCCCCGGCCTCTCCCCAGCTCCCTGGGGACAGAACATTTGTCCTCATCCTGGCACCATTCCTTCTCCTTTTTAGGTTCATGATTGACTTTGGGGGCATCTCTCTTTCTCAGATGAATTCAAAGTTTCACTGTCTCCTTAAGAGTGTTCTGAATTATTTTTGAGGGGATAATGTTGTGGACACAACGATCCGTAGTTAGAATGAGACAGTACTTGAAGAAATTTTTTAAATGCTAAAATGCATTTACATCTCAGATTTTCTTAGAATAAATTCAAATGAAAAAGAACAGTGGAACTATTTTATCGAGAAGCTATGGAAACACCATTATTAACATGATTAAGATATGTAAAAGTTTTAAGTGTGTAAAGCTGTCAGATATTTAAGTTAAAGTGTGGAAAGCTGTCAGATGTGTGTAAAGCTGTCAAGTGTGTAAAGCTGTCCCTTGAGGTAAGAGTTTTCTTTTTGGTTAGGGAGGCTGCTACTTAAAATTTCGTTGATAATATGAATATATGTAAAGTGTTGAGAAACTAGCTTAATGCAGTTGAACTGGTAATATTCGGATTTAAAGACTGCATGGGTCAGAGAATGGATTTAGTATTCCATACCGTCTAGAATGATGACAGGCCGTGAAAGCACAGGGAAACATTGGCACATTTTCAAAGGAGTTCTTCCCTGGTCTGGACGCTTTAATATATACAGACATAGTTTGGTCGATTTATTGTATACGGTATACAACACACACAACGAGGTGGAATGGGCTGTTTTTTTTCTTTTTTGTTAGAGACACACTGGTTTAAAATAGCATCTGGTTAAAAACTCTGGGAGCCGACATGCCCTCTTGAAAGAAAAAGGAATGTGGTGGGAATTAATAAATACACACTATGCAGGCATCCATACTAGTAATTTGCAGAGGCGTTTAAAAACAGGAAACGTGGACGCAGTTTGAACATTCACGATTATGCCACTGAGCAGCAGGTGGCACGCTTTGCTTTTCAATGTTCTTTGGTTTTATTTTTATACCACAGAATGCCAGAATTTGAAGAGGGTGGTTTGAGTCCACTGGAATATGTCATCTTTTGGCAGTGCAACCTTGAACCACCTCCTTTGCTCATTGCGCATAATTGCCTTTCTTTGGATGCTGTGGCCGGCCCTCGGCTGCTCCCCGTCACTGCAGATGGATGAGGATTTAATTCACATGAGCAATGCTTTATTCTCTTGTGATTTTAGCAACACGTTGCTAATGGAGAAAATAAATTAGAAACAAATGAATTTCTTAAGGCACTCCCCGTGTGATTTGCCACAGGTTTTGTTGTGTAGTTTTATTTAGTACTAAATGATACGTATATTAAAAAATATTGCTTCTCACTGGCTGAATACTTTGACAGGGAGGTGAGAAGTAAACAAAACTGAATACAATTCCGTGAAAAGATTTTGGAAAATCGGAGAAGAAAATCACGTGTTGGGATCAGAATTGAAAACCATTATCTTCCCCTAGGCTAGACTGTGTGTGTAGTCAGGATTTGGACTTTACATCTGGAAAAGAGACGAAGCTTGAGGGTGGGTGTGATGGTGAGGTGAGCACCAAATTATTTTATAGACTATAGTATTTGTACTTTCAATGTAAAAAAAAAAAAACTTCTTTTGGGATTATTTTATGCATTGCAAAAAATTTGGGAGAATGGAGATGGAGAGCATAGTAATCATTGTAAACATTCGATAGTCAGTTGGTATCCAATACCGGGTACCTACTTAATTCTTCCTAGGCCTTTTTGTTAGAATTGAGTTCATGAGATATTTTTATTTTTATTTTTTTAATGTTCAGGACTTTTTAAAATATATTCTTAACTTTCTGTATTCCGGCTCTGCATTTTTTCCTTGTAGAAAATATGACATTGACAGAGATGCATAATTTACAACACACACATAAAGGGTGATGACAGAAGCCCCAAACTCTGTGTGCACTCTCTGACTGCTGCCATCTCAGAGGCTCTCTCTGTGGTCCTTCCCCATCTCCTCATCTTCTCCCGCAGAGAAATGTGTATCAGTCATTTGCTGCTTTTCTTGATGGGTGTGTACCATGTTTTCAGGTAATTCAGAACTCTGTGCTATTCAGTTAGCCAGTTTTTTACTTTTAAATAAATATAATATTGTTTGTTTCCTTTTGAGACCTGTTTATATTGCTCAAGGTTATTTTTGACATTCATCTATAACCGTGACTCTCAAACTTGAGTGTGTATCAGAATCTCTTGGAGGGCTCGTTGGGCAAAACGCAGCTTCATGGACCCCATGTAGAGTTTCGCGTTCAGCACGTCTGGGGATGGGCTGAGAGTTTGCAGGGCTGACACACTCTCAGGTGATCCTGATCCGGCAGGTGTGGGGACCATACTTTGCACATCACTGATTATACTAAAGCTGGTGGCTGGCATTCGGTTACCTTCGAGTAGGCCATTATATCAATATTCCACACTTAATCCTTTCTGCTGGTGATAAACATTGGGTTGTCTTCAGTATTTTGCTGTCTCAACAGTGTCGTGACCAAGTTTTCTGTAACGTTTTAAGAGTTGTTATAGAATAGAATAAAAAATACCAGAATGTTTCACTTGTGTCAAGGGTGATTCTTGTTTCCTGAAACTTGTTTTTGAAACCCCCCCATTCTGCTAAGGAAAATGCCTTTCCTGTAGTCAAAAAAGCTTACGAGCTCTTGTCAAAAAAGTTTACAGGCTGCTTGCAGGGGGTAGTTAAACTGACCATGTTTTCTTTATAAGTTAAGAAATTCTTTTCCATCTCCTTGCTGTAAGATTTTCCCCCATATTTTCTTCTGAAAGGAAGCTTTTTATTTCCTGCAGTGTACTGGAGTTGATTTTGAGTATGGTGATATTATTTTCCTTATGGACAATTTATTGTCTCAACATTATCATCTAATTCTCAGCTCCTCTCTGAAAAAGCCCCCCAAACTACCATACTTGTCGTATTCAAGTTTCTAGATATGTGTAAGTTTGTGGCTGGGTTTCCTATCCTGTCGTGCTGGTCTTTGAGTCAGGACCGTGCTACTGTAAATACTGTAATTGTGTAACGAGCCTTGGCAGTTATAATACTCTTTGTCTCTCTGTACTGCATTCTGCCAGTTCCTTCCGGTTTCCTAATTCTCTCTTCAGCTCTGTTAGACCTGCTGTCTTCCTTTGGGTTGCCCATTTAAAATATTATTTATTTTTTATATCTAAAATTTCTATTTGCTTTTTCAAGTCTTCCTAGACTATACTAAGAGTCTCTCATCTTCCTCCTGCCTCAGCCTTCCAAGTACCTGCAGTTACAGGTACGAGCCCCCACACCCGGCCATACTTACCACACCTACTTTATTTATGTGTATCAAATATACTTACATGCTGTACTTTAAAATTACAGTCTTATAATCTACAGTTGTTGCCAGTCTGATTCTTGCACTTAGTTTTTCCCCTTCTGATTGTGGTTTCTTTGTTCATTTCATGATTTTTGATTGCAAGTATTCTTTGGAATTTTATCTCTAGAATTCCTTAAGATCTGTTTTTAAGGTAGGTTCCTACAGAGGGTATTTGTATCTGCTTCTGACAAGTTCCTAGGGAGTACTGCCCATTCAGGTCCCCTTTTCATTAAATGTGTGGGTTTTTATTATTTTGATCACTAGGTCTTTTTAATTTTTTCTTTAAATTTCACAATATTAAGAGGGTACATATAGTTTTGGTTATGGGGGTCGCTGAATGGCTGTAAGTGTACCGTCACCCAAATAGTGTTCATTGTATCTGTTAGGTAGGGTTTAGCTCCTCCCCCTCCCCCCCCACTGGTATTTTTAATTTGAATGCTCAACTGGCATAAAGGTGGACTTACAGTTAGGAATTCTCACCTGGCATTTTTGTTGTTGCTAGTTGTCATGTTCACCCAAAGGTCAAAGTAAGGGCATATCATGCATTCTTACTTTGGAGTGGTTTGGGATTTTTTTTTTTTTTTTTTTTGCTTACCTACTGAAAGTCTTACATGGGGGCTGTGATCTTATCTTTCCCCTCCTGCAGTCACCAAGCTTTGTCCCTTGCACATGAAAACCTGTAATCTAGGCATCCAGAAATGGCAGATGCCCCTTCAGGGAAAATTCCTACTCCGGGGCCAACTCATTTCCCTGGATTCGTGCTCTCTGGTTGTTCCTGGCCTCTGAGGGTTTCTTTGACTCTCCTGCCAGCTCAGCCATATTTTTATATTTTGTCCAGCAATCTTAGTTGTTTTATCCTGGCAGATTTTCTCTGGACATCTAATCCTCTGTTTTGCCAAAAGTAGAGATCCTAGTTAATTTATTTTAAGGAGTTTTTGTTCTGAGAACTAGAAAATATTTCTTGTGCTGCAAGGAATGCACATCACACTTGAACAACTATGCTTTGGAGAGATTCAGGCTTTCGTGAAAACCTCCTCTTTCGGGGTGGAGGGAGCTCATCCAATCACGTGCTGGGTGAGCCTGAGAAATCTGTAGGGTACTCTAGGCCACCTTCTCTCATGTCTGCCCTTGGTACCCCAGCTGGGGCCCCTGTGCTCTGGGCCATGTCTCTGTTTCCTGCCTTTTGTCTTTCTGTCTCCAGCCTGCTGTTAAACCTTGTTTTCAGAGTCTCAGTAGTTTCATTTGGGCGTCTTTAGCTCTCACAGACGGTACTTTTAGAGTGCTAATTAGTGTGTGTAGAGGTTAAATTGGCCTTTGTGTGTTACAATCCCACCCTTCTCTTTGAGGGTTTGGTGAGAGAAAATTGAAGTTCTATTCATTATTACTCTGGGAAGAGGATGGGGTAGGAAAATGGCCAACACAGAGTGCTTCTGCCACCCTAGTGGCATTCGATGAGAAATAACATGTGAGAGAGTCGATCAAGAAGCTTCTCGAGCTGTCTATATAGATTTTAAACCACAAATACCCCTGAATTAATTGTGGTAGAGTTGTACACCCATAAGTGGAAATGGTGTTGTGTCCATTCTGAGTATCCTTCTTACCTGCTGTATCTGAATTGATGATATTTAATGGTGCGTTAGACTCGCCTTTCGCAGTGACCACCTGTAACTAGGCAGCCTGCAGAGCATTGCTAAATATATCAGGACACCAAGTCAAATATCTTCTTTAACCAAAGTTAACATCCAATATATTTTTGGCTGGCCAATTCTGATCCCAGACTTGTCTAAACCATTGAGAAATTACATGTTATATTTGTGTGTGTGGAGAGGGCATAATAATATAATTACAGGCAGTTAAAATAAATTGAGGGAGTGAATGAAATTAAACATTTTCTTTGGCCCCATATTATTTCTTTTTCAGAAACCTGAGTTGGAATTTGATCGCCATCGGTTTATTATATCAGCGTCAATGCTGGAAGGATAATGGGTTTGGAGAGGCAGGTGTTGGGCAAGGTGAAGCTGAGAACAGTGGCTGAAGGTTGAGGTTTTAGATGCTGGGGGCTTGGAGGCTTGGTTTTGTGTGTGATTTAGATTGGGGCAGCAAGCAAGACGGGGAAGGAGAGCAGGTGTAGAATCCTGGAGTGCAAGGGAGGAACCAAGGAGAAGTCAGGTAAAAGGGGGCTAAGGGTACGGGCTTTGGAGCAGGAGACTGGCCCACAAAGGCCAGGGAGAGCAGGGTGCATAGGCCCACAGAGATCTCACCTGTTGGCATGGCAGGAAAAGCTCTGGGTTTGAAGTAATGGGTCTTGATTACAGGAGGCAATGATAAGTAGTTAGCGGGGGCCTGCAGGCAGGAGGGGGCTGCCCAGCTGAAGGGAGTTTACATGCTATCTAAGATTGGGCATAGTCATATGATGAGAGCAGTGGGAACTCCGCTCCAGAGAGAGCTGCCATCCCCACACGTGATGATCTGAGCCCCTTCCTTGCTGAGAAGGAGCTCACAGCTCAGGGAAAAGTATAGTAGTCCATAGCCTACCTCCTTCTGTTGACCACCTGCTTCAGTTGACCTAATTTTCCTAGACCAGACATGCACCTTATGTACACATATCAGTATAGTAGGCCTAGTTCCTCATATTGACCACTTCCATGTGTTGACCAGTTTGTTACAGTCCACAGGGAGTGGTCAACTCTCAGAGGTTCTACTGTATGCTATTAATACATTCATACACACATAGAATAACATTTGCAGCAGGTGATCTGGGGGCTCCGAGAAGAGGGCAGTACCATTTACTTCTCCATCAGGCCTAACCTCATTTCAGGGCGGTCTGTAACGTGGTCCGTCGACTGCTGCTCAGCCACACACACTTTGCTGTGTTACTTCTGCATGTTCCCTTCCTACTCTACACTGTGTGTCCTCTTCACCTCCTCCTATCTAATCTGCTCTGGAATTGTGAGGCCAGTTCCATTCTAAAGAGCTTCCTCTGAACTTATCACAATAGCCAGCGTGTACTGAGAACTTGCAATGGGCTTACAGCACATCAGGTGTTCTGTGTACATGATCTTGTAAGGGGGTCAGGTTCAAATTATTAAACTGTTTACTGGACAGCACAGCCATAGAGCAATCAGAACGGAGCTGGCTGCCATGCTGGGTCACCTACTGTCCTGTAATGCCAGTCTGAACTGTAGGGAGGCTGGGTGGGGGTAAGCTGGAGTAGGGGTGGCACATGGGGGACTCAGGACCACATCTCTTTACATCTGCTGTGCATGAAACGGGGGCAGTTTTACAGTGGTAACCCCAGACTAGTACCTACTAGCTGACTGTTGGGCTGCCTCATAACCACCCCACCCTCTTTTAACAGATCTAGAAAATTATTTTTAGAAAGGTCAGATAACCTGCTGAAATGATAGCTAGTTAACAGGAGTCAGACCTTGAACTCAAGCCTGTCTGACCCTAAAAGATTAAGAGCGTTTCCCAGCACAGTGACTCATGCAGTGAGCTGTGACCTGTTCAGTCTTACGCTGTTCACCACTTCATCTCACTCAAGCCTGTTTTCTCTAGCTAGATGGCTACAGACTGTGTCTTTTCTGTATTCCCAGCGCCTAATCTGGAATGGGAGCACATGGTAAATATCAATCATTCTTTTATTTACTCTGTAAGCTCTTAGTAGACACCTACCACGTGCTAAGCTTCATATTAGGAGATAAGCCAGATAAATAAGCCAGATGGTTACCCTTAAAGAACCCACAGTTTCTTGGAGGTGTGTGTCTCTCTCTGTCTTCCTCACATTTAATTATAATGCAGTGTGCTAATGATAGAAATTTGCACCAGGTAATCTAGGGGCATCTCTTTGAATAAGGTAGGTGGTGGAGCCATACAGCGCATGCGTGTTCAAGTTTACAAGCTCCTGCAGCAGTTTACGAGCCTTCTGATTGCTCTCTGTCCTCACCAGCACTTGGTGTTGTGAGTTTTTTCTTTGCACCGTTCTCATGGGTGTACAGTGGTGGCTCATGATGGTTTTTAGTGCGAATGTTCCTAGTGATTAATCTTTTCATGTGCTTTTGTGATTATTTTTTCAGATGCTTCCTTGCCATCCATGTATCATTTTCGGGGAAGTGTCTGGATTTTTAGTGCGTGGTTTTAATTGGGCTGTTTACTTTCTCATTTGTTGAGATTAACGACTTTCAACAGAACTTTCTTTTTAGGAATTTGTTCATTAGGCTTCCAGTGCATTTAATATGAACAGTTTATAAAGCGCTTCAAAGAAGATGCTGTGGGAGTGGTTGCCAAGGACGACTAACACCGACTTTGATGCGGCTGGAGGGAGAGTGGTGAGGACGAGGTTTGAGGCATGCTTTTCCTCAGTGTGGTTTTGAAACAGGAGGACAGAGAAAAGAGAGAGGAACGAGAGCCAGAAAGCGCAGGAGGGACTTTGATCTTCAGTCTTTGAGGAACACAGGGATTCTTTTGGTTGCCGGTGGAAGCTGGAAAGGTTAGGAATGCCAAAGGGATGGTTTACTCTGATGAGAAAAGCAATTGGACAACAACAACAAGAAACACAGAAAGGCTTTAAAAACACCCGTCCTTCTTAGCACAGAATTGGATGAGGCAAGACCGCTGGAAATAAGGTCAAATTATTTTGTAATCCTGGAGTGAGCTAAGTACATATTGAACACTTTTAGGAAGGGTAAAAACGCATCAATCTATGCCTGGATATTTACAATATGTTTGTATTTTTAACATCTACGTTGACGTGCTAATACATTGGTATTTGTTGAGATAGTTGGCTGATTATGTATTCTGGGAAAGTGTGTGTATAAGGTTAAAACACTTCCTACCTCCTGACACCTGACTCAGAGACCCCGTGCCATTGGATTAAAACCACCCAGGTTTCTCATCCTGTGGTTCAAGGCCTCCTGGGTATCTGACCCCTACACCTGGTGCTATTCACATGGTTTGGTGTATATGAGTATATGGTTGCTGAGCTCTCCTCAGCCTCAGAGAAGCCAATAACCCCCCATTGGCTGTGAACCGCTGTTCTAGGGGGCATGCTTGGCAAATTCTTTTTTGTGATGGCACAGCAATATTCTGTGCCATTCAGCTTGAAAACATTATGGCAGGAAGTCCTGCGTCAGATGAAATTAGGTGTACATTAAAGCAGTGGGATTGAGCCAGAGCCTTTTCAGCTCTTGTATAAGCAGCTTTGATTCTCTGCCTGACATAATGAATCAGTAACAATTGGCCAAGAAAATTTTTTTTTAACTTATTAAAAGAATTATTCCAGATATGTATGTTCCTGATTATAGAGCTGTAATTACTAAAAACCTATATTATTGTGTTTAATAAAAATCACACTTTATAGGGTGGGCCTAACGTGCGCACTGTGCCTGCTGTGCTTCGGGGGAGACAAACCAGTGTAAGTTACATACGGTCTGGTTCAGAAGACATCAGCCGTATACCCAGGAAAGGACGGGCTGGAGGGAGAGAACATGTCAGGATGGGGTGGGAAGGGGAGGAAATCTGTAAGCAGTCGCTCCGAGGAGGAAAGAGAGGGGAACTTGGGCTGAGTGTGCTTTATATGGAGTATTCCTGTTAGGGAATCACTGCAAATGGGGTTAAAGATGCAACACAGGTGAAATGACATTTTGGGAAATCTGGTGAAGGAGGGCTAGGCGTGTTGTAGAGAAAGCGAGAGCGTAGAACGAGAGACAGATTTTACATAGCATATACATAGCCACAAAGAGGAAAGGGCCGTCTGGGGCAGCCCCGGTAGAAGTGGGGGAGGTAGCCTGTTCCGTGTGAAAAGGAGAAAGAGGCAGTGGGTCAGATGGTCCCACTTACTCATAGACACTAGGCTCACAGTATAGATGTGTGTTCCCTTTTTGCAAGGTATTTTAAAATGTTAAAAAGGAAAGCATTTGTACCTTTTATGAAAGCGTTGTTAAAGGAAAAATATAGGCATTTTTTAAACCACAAGTGATAAACCGTGAATAAATTAAGAGCTACAGTTTTGTCCCAGGCATACTGTGATTAACCTGGCACCATCTGGGAGTGGTTGATTCAGAGATCTGTTGTAAAGAGAACAAGAAAAACAATTGGGAATTCAGAAGCAGGGGAGGATATCAGGTAGTGAATGGTCTTGATGGAAAGAGATTAAGAGCACTTATTTAGTACAAGGAAGTATGTGGCCACAGTTGAACCCGAATTCCTTAGAGTACCAGCCAAGCACTGGCAGGAAAGACAGACAGAACCAGAACCGTCAGAGTATTCTGGGAGTGCAGTAAAAATGCTACAACTTCCTCCTAGAAGAGAACAATACAGTTGCCCTCTAATTGTAGAGAAAAACAAGTAACTGGATGAAAAGTGGTTATGAATGGTAGGATCATCCCTATGGTGCATATTGCAAGGGTACATGTCGGATCTTTTAAGTATAGAGTAGAAATGTCTTATCACAATGATTAAGTAAATGAGGTGAGGGACATATTAACCAGTCAGCATTCCCAGTTGCATATGAAATCAGCACATTGTACCCCACAAATGCATTAATGTATATATGATCTACCTCTTTATGATTTAATAAGAAAAAAAAAGAGTTAAATGTTGACCAGACACATTTAAGATTAAGGTGGTCACACCCTAGAGGAGCATGAGACATTCTGCTAGCATGCAAGGAAAAGGTAGTAAACGTTCAGGTTATATTTACTACTGTCTAAATAAAGAAATTAAACTTTCCTAATAGTCAACATGTAGACTGACCTTGGTGCCTTCAGATGGATCAGATACCAAAGATCAGTAGCCTTCTTGGTAGTCCTGGGGATTTTGAGGGAAGAGTATGCATTTTGCTGACTCTGATCAGAGAGGTTATCTACCCGAGCTGGTAGATTTATATAGTTGATAGGATCTTAAATAGCCAACAAATTTATAGCATTTATTGATGAAGTGGTGGGGGGCGGGGCGGGGTGGGGTGGGGTGGGGGTGATTCTGATAAACTTTAACACCACAGATGCTGACTAGAGCAGATTTCTCAAAGAAATTATTGAACACGAGATAAGAACATTCTTGCCATAGATAGACATTTCAAAATTGCTAGGCTTTTGCGTGATATATGGCTATGAGTATTATTATTGCCCTGCAGATATTAAAAAAATTAACGAACACAGTCAGCTCTCCCTTTCAGAGTAGAGGTGATCAGTTAACAATAAGAAAGGAACCTTTTTTTGAAAAAAGAAATCGTATGCGATGCAGAGTGCATTTGTAAAATCAGTGCATACAAATATTGCCATTGTTACATGATTTTCATTGCCAGAAACAATAGTGGTGTGTCAATGTAAACACTCGTAATTTGCATACTTACAAGTCTTGGAAACAAATGAAAGTCTTCGGAACAAAGCGTTTTAAACCTGATAAAAGATTTGTCAAAATGTAACTTTTTCCAGTAAGTTCACAAGACCGACTGAATGAACATGAGGGAAAATGGAAAGTTCCTAAGTTTAGCCCAGGAGCCGTAAACTTAGAGTAATTAGTGTGTGAGATTGAAACATGAGTATTACGACTTTGTAGGTAGATTTCTTCCACTTGCGTCCATGTGTCTTTGTCACATCTCTTTTGAGCCAGTCCAGATGTTAAAGCTAAATATTGACATACACTGAACTTAGAATCAGACCTTTGAATTGCTGCATTACAAAGTGTTAAATCAAGATTTTAAAAGAAAATAAGTGTATTCAGTCACGTTGCAGTGAATTGAAAACTATTTTTAGTGAGAACAGGATTAATGAAGCAACATTATTTTAAAAATTCTTAATCTTTATCTCAGTCTTCTAAATGTCTAGTTTTGAGTACGTTTTTCAGCATACAGACTATTCATACAGTAGGACATGTATATAGTTTATAGACATATGTGGGGGGTAGGCCTTTTTCCCCCCACTGGTTAATTTGGTGCATGATGAAAAGAGTTCAGAGATTGAGTGCATGTGGTGGCAGGTGTCCGCTGAGCCAGCTTCTCAGAAGGCTGAGGCAGGAGGATAGCTCGAGCCCAGGAGTTCAAGGCTTCAGTGAGTTAGGATCACAGGGGCTGCACTACAGCCTGGGCCACAGAGTGAGAGCCCTTCTCTAAAAAACAAAAAAAGCTAAGGGGCCATTGGACATCTGTTGGAAACTGTTTTATAAAATCATCCAATCATTCTGGTCTCTAATGAGCTGAGGAGTTGATGGACTTTTCAGCTTTGACACTGGATTGGCAGCAGCAGTGAGGAGGAAGAAGGGATGATAGGAGAGCTGGTAGGTTGAGTGTGGGTCCCACCCATCTGAGCATTGGGGAACACTGCCTGACTTAGGCTGGGGAGGTGCTTTTTTTTTTTTTTTTTTTTTTAACTGCTGGTGAAAATCTGGCTGCCTCTAGGAAGGGAGGAAATGCCTGCAGTGGTTCTTTCCAGGCCTGCCATGGTTTTGATCTCTGATAGCTACAGTTTTGAGCATGAATTCTGTCTTTAGAATAGTGCTATCTATGGAAATGTGTCATTTTATTTTATTTTTTAGAGACAGGGTCTCTGTCACCTCGACTAGAGTACAGTGGCATATTCATAGGTCACTGTAACCTAAGATTCCTGGGTTTAGAGGTGATCCTTTTGCCTCAGCCTCCCAAATTATTAAGACTGCAGACTCGTGTCAGTGGATGGGTGAGTTGTGCACCCTTCCTGGGAATCTGTGAACTTTCTCTAGGTGGAGAAAGATTCAGATGCTGTTTTTCACCTTTTGATATCTATTCAAAGAATAAGGAAAAGTTCTATGTATGAGGTCATATAGATACCTCTGGAGCTAAACTATTTCCAAATGTGCTAAGGATGGTGCCTAAGAGCCTTGATTCTGGGGAGAAAGTGTTGGCCTTTGAATTAGAACATTGGAGTTCAGCTTTCTACTTTGCTCTATCCTGGCTTTATAATCTTGGCAAATCACTGAACCACTTGATGAGGTTTCCCCAGCCAGAAAATGACTATGGTCATTCTTCATGGCACTATTGCAAAGCTAGTGAGTTTGGGCAGAAGGAAGTGCTGTAATAACTGTGAAGCCCTCTGCAGAGCCTGAATGAGGTCCGTCTGAGACTCAGATGCAGTTAGGCACCCCTTCACCCCAACTGTGGTGGTCCTACCGTAGCTGAGACTGAGCATTGTTTGTATTGCCCTGGAGCAACATTCAGAGCTGGATTTTCTTTCTGATGCTCAGTGGCCCTCCAGCCTACTCTTGGGTTCCCAGAGCTGGTGCTGCCAAGTAGTGTGATGTGTGCAGAGTTGCTGTGATTTGCAGCCCTGGCCTCCTGTGTGGTGTGCACAGGGCCCAGGATGCTGATGACTCATAATCCACAGCCGTTTTATTTCTGCTCCCATATCTTAGTCTGCTAGGCTTACAACCATCCTAGAAGCCTTATCAACTCTCCTTAGGAACTGTAAAACCCAAAGACATTGGCACCTATTTTTATTTCCTTTTTAAATGAATACAGTCTCTTTAAAAGTTTTATGTGAATAGTGATCTGTAGTTTGCACAAGCTGTTTGAATTTTAAACATACGTGTGTGCAAAGTTGGGAGTCAGTTTTGCACAGCTGGGTCCAGTTTTATAATTGCTGACCTCTAGGGGTGACACCTGGTCTCACACCCACATCTTGATGGACAAGCTGCTGAAAAATTCCATGCGCTTTTCTGTCAAGTCCGTGAAATTTTAGTCAGGACTTAGAGCAGTTTTCTGAGTGTCCCATGGAGACCCATGTTGTTGGACCATTGCTATGGGAAAGACCTATGAGCTGTTATGTTCCAAAATTTACTGATTGCCAAATACTTGGAAAGCATCAGATGAGGAGTAACTAGTGATCCACTGATTCTTTGAAGAGATGTCCTCTGACATTCACTTCTCTTAACTGTGACCCAGTTTTAATAATGTACATACCAAGCTAAGATTAAATTAGGTTACTTAAACATATTTAATCATTGTTGGTCCGAGAGCAAATGGAAAAATACTAGACACAATAGACAAAACCCCCTGTTATTGAAAGCTGGGAGGAATAGATTAAGAAAACCCAAATAATTAAAAGTCCAGTGTCATGGATGTGTTCCTCTGAGGACTTGATTAGCCAATGGGCAGTTATGTTTTTTTGTTGCCAATAAACTTACATTATCTAAAGGATAAAAAAAGTATAAAGCAAGATACAGGAAAAAGCAAAGAAGAAGACATACTGCTAAGGAAGCTGGTTCATTGAGGAGGGATTAAGAAGAACGATTTTGTTTTTCCTAGTGACCATGTTATAATCCTGCATTGTTCAAACCTGATAGGGCAGAGGGAAGTGCTGTAGTAACTGTGAGCAGTTGGTCATAGGCTGGAATTTTCAGCTCACCTAACAGTTTTGAAACTCCAGTCTCATATCAGATGAGAAACTTCCTTATTTCTCTCTTATTGTAAGCAGTGAGAATGAGGCTTGAGAGGATGAAGGAAGAAGTGATATGCGGTCTGCACTTTCAGACTTTTGAGGTTGGAGTAGGGAGGAAAGGTATGTAAGGGACAGGTGTCCATTGGTAATTTCTACAGGGGTAGGGTACTGGCAGGAAAGCTCAGGCTGTCTTAATTAGGATAGGCTAACCTATGCTATAATAAATAAAATTCAGTAGATTAATGCATTCTTGTCACAGATTGGAGATGTTCAATTTGTATCTCAAAATTCCTTGGACTACTGGTATATTTTATTTAAATGAGTTAACACAGAGTCATAGAGTCATCATGTACTAAATTTTACCTTAAATGTTTAAAACATGTTGATTCTCATAGTAATAAACTTTTGTTTTAGAATAACTTTAGATTTACAGAAAAGCTGCAAAGGTGATGGGGGTTGTCAAGGATTTTACCCAGTTTCTCCTAATGTTTACATCGTGCCTTGCGACGTACACTTGTCAAAACTAAGAACTTATCATTGACACAGTGCTGCTAACTGTACTGAACTTAGCACTGACGCGGTGCTGCTAACTGTACTGAACTTAGCATTGACACAGTGCTGCTAACTGTACTGCAGATTTTATTCGGATTCTGACTTCACCAGTATGTGCATTTTCTGTTCCGGGGCCCAATCCAGGATAGTACTTTGCACTCGGTTCACGTCTCCTGGGATCTGTGTTGCTTCCTCAGTCTTCTCTTGTTTTTTGTGATTTTGGCCATGTGAATGTGTTTGGTACAGTGCCTTTCAGTTTGGGCTTACTGATGCTTTCTCATCACTATCCTGGAATTACAGGGTTTGGAGTGGAATGCTGCAGACGTGAGAGTCCTTCTCGTCACATCATGTTGGGGCCTATGTGACATCGCATGACTGACCAGGATGTCAGTCAGTTAAGATGGCATCTACCAGCTTTTCACTGTAAAACTAGTGCTTTCCTTTTCTATACCCTTTTCTTTGCAAAGTAAGTCACTACACCCACACTTGGAGGGGACTTAAGATGCACCTTTGGAGGGGGATGTGTCTTCAGGTACTATTTTGTCCGTATGGAGGATTTGTCTCCCCTCCCCCCACTTACTCATTTGCCGATATATATTACTCAGCCTCGTTTATTTTCTTCTTCAGGTTGTATTATCATTTTATTGCTCAAGTTGTTCTAGCTTTGGTCCTTGGGAGCTTTCAGGTTGATGGCTGACTGCTGGATCATCATATACTTAAAAGAATTTTTTTAGAGCAGTTTTAAGTTCACAGCAAAATTGAGAGGAAGGTACAGAGACTTCCTTTCTACCCCTGCCCTGAAAGGTATAGCTCCTCCTGTTGTCTCCATCTCCCAACAGAGAGGTCACTGATGAACTTACACTGACATCATTCCACCTAAAGTCCGTAGTTTACATTAAGTTCACTCTTGGTGGTATACATTCTATGGGTTTGGACAAATGTATAATGACGTCCACCATTACATCATAGTATGATATAATATCACTGCCCAAAAAGTCTTCTATTCTCCACCTATTTGTGAAAGTAAAAAAACTAGGAGTGTTTCTGTTTTTGGTTTCTGTTGCTTGGGCCTTATAGATCAATGATATCTATTCTCTATAGATATATCTATGATGAAGTATATAGAAATTTAACATTTAGAAAAGCAATAAGCACTGAGTAGTAGAAGTTATATTTTGCATTCGGTATTATAATTCACTTACTAAGGGTGGTGCACACATGTGGTCCCAGCGACTCAGAAGGTGGAGGCAGGAGGATCATTTGAACTCAAGAGTTCAGTGCCAGCCTGGGCAACGTGATGAGGCCGTGTCTTAAAAAGAAAAAAAAAAATTAGTCACTAATTAAATTATCACCTCCAACAGACTAATTCTTGCAAAAGACTGGGTATAAGTTCTTAGTGGCTAAAAGGAAATTAGAAGGCAACTACTCTCCCTCCTGTGTTTTATAGACAAGAAACAAACGCCTTTGGAATCTGAGGTCTTCTAAACCCAGTCTTTTCCACTGAACCAAGCAGTTGGTCTTCCTGTTTTTTGATTCTTTCCTCTTTCTCCTTTTCAAAAATGAGTATTCTGAAATACTTTACATATATAAAGTCACTGACATATAATAATAAACATGCAAATATTAATTGGCATGCTTTCTTTTATTGCATTTCAAGTTGATAGCTTATATTAACAGCACATTAAAACATACTTTAGTGACGATCATATTTTTATATGACTTTTGGCATCGACCAGCAATTTCTCTCATTTTTTCGGCTGTACTTTTGATTCCAGAAATTCTGTTTAATTGGTACTATTTCATTTAATTTTAGTTTATTTTGAGAAGGGCAACTTACTATAAATATACCACTAAGCATTGCCTTTTAACCTCATAGTATGGAATCTGACATGCAAACATTAAACTGACTGGGGAGAGGATGGAAGATGTGGAGTGCCATCCTGTTACTTTTAACCAGAGTTTATAGAAGTGTGAGCATTTATCTTGTTATTTCTTCCAGCCATACGTGTTCCCTTGGAGTTATCCTTACAAGTGGCCACCATTAAGTTTGTCAGGAACAGAAGGAAAAGGATGTGAATTTCACCTTTAAAAGGCAATATTGGGCACTGCAGCATTGAAGTATTTTTCGCCTGTGCCCATAAAAAGCTATACCTTAATGCTGATGGATTTGCTACTTTGTATCCTATTAAGTATAAAATGTGACCATATATTTTGGATTCAAGGTCTTTTCTGGTTTGTTGAGCACACTGGTGCTTAAGATGATGATTTAAATTAGTTTTAATGTACTTGGGTAATCAAGCGTACGGGGCTTTGAAGCCACTAACGAAGAAAAAAGAAGAGTGCTATTTCAGCTTTCCCCGGTAATGAGACCCATAAATCAAAAGAGTGAACACGGAAACTTCAAGGGAGCCTTGGGATCTAATTTCAGACACCTTAAAGGGACTCCTTTTTTGGTTCAGGCTCGCTATGTCCACGGAGCCCAGTGTGAGGGCTGAACTGAAAAATCTAGATGAAAACCAGAGAATTTCTATAAGTCGATAACAACCGAGCCAGACACTCCTGTTCTTAGCCTTCAGATCTGGGAGGCTCGTTAGGAAATCTGGGCCCAAAGAGGTGGAAACACACAGTTAGTTATATTGAGTGTCAAAATGCCAAATGCGCGTTATCTAAGGAGATTGTGAGGTTAAAATGCAAGAGGAAGGCTTTTGTCCATTTGGCAAATAATTACAACAGACTTTTCATACTAACTTCGAGGTGATACGTTTTGAGCATAAAAGTTTCTCAACTAATGAAAGGAAATGGCATGAATTTTTGGGAAAAAAAATCAGACACATCGCTAAAACAACAGGGGAATTAATGCCTTCTAGACTTCAGATGGATCTATGGCAACTAGGAAGGCAAGCTATTTCTAGACCTCTGGCAGGCAGACTGACCTTTTACTCAGTTCTTAAAAAAAAAGAAAGAAAATAGGCAAGAGCAGTCTGGACTAAGAGATCCGAGCTTGTCTAGATGTTGTTGCTTCAGGCAATGTCAGACATTTTTCAGAGCTCCTCTCTTGCAAGCTGACTTTGGATGGGACGCACGGACCTATTTTTAAACTGTAGACTCCATTTCACTCCCACACATTTCACCCTTCTACTATTCAAGTGCTAAAACCAGGGATTATTTAAGTTAGTTTACACTCTGTTGTAGGATAGGATGAGAATCTAGGATTCCGAAATTATGTTGTAAGTGGGTTGAGAGGAAGGAGTGGAGAGGCTAAAGGACGGTGGTGATGTGAGTGAGTCCTTTCCTTTTAATTTTCCTCTTTCTTTGAAAACTCACTGGGGTCCTCAGACACACAGAAGTATATCTATAAGCCTTTACCTCTGTGTCTGTAGGGATATTTGCGATCAGGGTAGGTTTCTTTTGAATTTAGTTAACATGTTGCTTTTGATTATTTGGGGGATAATTTAAGCCCAAGGTGTAATGGCACAGTAATTTTGCCATTCAGGGGTGGCACCTGTGGCTCAAAGGAGTAGAGCCCTGGCCCCATATGCTGGAGGTGGTGAGTTCAAACCCAGCCCTGGCCAAAAACTGCAAACTGCAAACAAAAAACAAAACTTTGCCATTCAGTTATATATGTTAATTTGGGCTGTGCTTAAATCATCTTGGGGTGTGTGTAATGGGCATGTGGCATGGATAGGGAGGAAGGGAACTTTTAAATTCTATTGTTTATACTGAATTTAAAATTAAGAGTTTTTTTGTGGTTGTGGGAAGGGATACATTTACAATGACTAAATATTGATGTTCTTTAATAGCCAAGTGATCAGAGAGAGAAGGGATTATTTTCTTATTAAAAAGAAAATTGAGAGGATCAGAAAGGTGGCTATACCAAAGAAATACAGTGTTTGTTTGTTTGTTTGTTTGTTTTTTGAGACAGAGCCTCAAGCTGTCCCCCTGGGTAGAGTGCCATGGCATTACAGCTCACAGCAACCTCCAACTCCTGGGCTCAAGCGAGTCTCCTGCCTCCGCCTCCCAAGTAGCTGGGACCACAGGCGCCCGCCA